>CAIGQZ010032545.1:825892-837195 GCA_903798205.1 Danio tinwini
TATACAAAAATATTATATAAATTAGCCTCTAATGATTCGTTTTTACACTGGCCTGATGGGAAAAAAGTGTCAAACAATGGCTATATGGCTATATAATAGCATGATGGGCTAACACATTGATCTGTTAAAATCAGACAAATGTCTTTTGTCACTGGTCAGCATTTATTTGTTCCATGTGAACTGGTCTCTAAAATCATTTTAAATTACATTTTTGGCATTTCAAGACATTATAATCAAAGTAGATTTTTTTGGCATGTTGGGTGAATGATTCAACCCAACTTAGGTTTTGGTTTGTCTCTTTTTCAATTGCCGAAATGACACAAATTATATATATATATATTTTTTAACTGAGCATTTTATATTAATACCATCGATAGTACACTCTCAGAAATAAATGTATGAGAGCTGTCACTGGAGTCAAACCTTTTCAAAAGGTACACATTCGTAACTAAAGGGTCATTATTAAGCATTATAAAAGCATTATTAATACCTCAAGGGTACATATTAGTACCTAAAAAGTACAAAAGTGCAATTTGTTTTTCATACTACCACAAAGGTTTTCAAAGGTATTACCCCATTGTTCAATTCAATTCATCTTTTTTTCTATAGCGCTTTTACAATGTAGATTGTGTCAAAGCAGCTTCGCATAGAAGTTCTAGTAAATTGAAACCGTGTCAGTCCAGTTTTCAGAGTTGTAGTTCAGTTTTGTTCAGTTCAGTGTGGATTAATTTTCACTGCTGAAAGTCCAAACACTGAAGAGCGAATCAATCGATAAGCAGCTCCACAAGTCCCAAACCAAGCAAGCCAGTGGCGACAGTGGCGAGGAACAAACTTCACCAAGTGACAAAAGTGAAGGAAAAATACCTTGAGAGGTTTAGTTGGGCATGACCATTTCTCCTCTGGCCAAACTTCCTGTGCTCTGGTATCTTTGTTTTTGAGAGTGTATAGTGTATTACCAAAGTATTCAAACTAATCAAGTCATGGGGCACTTTTATGGATGATTCAATTCAATTGAAGTCTATTTGAATAGGACTTTACAATATTTATTGTTTCAAAGCAGCTTTACAAACAGTTTACAAAAACAAAAGTTAAGGTTACTAGTTACCCTAACTTTATTAACTAGTAACTGATAACTTTTAACAGTTAAAGGTATTATATATAAACACAGTTAACCTCCAGTTATATAGTATATGGGTGATGTGTACATGTTCAATCAAGTGGATGACAGAAGGAAATCTTTCTAACTTTTGTGTTGCGTGTTTGTGTGTTGCTCACCTGAGGCGTCCGCGGCTGTGTGAGTGCATGAGTGGCATGTGCCGGCGCCCCGCGTGCGCGCTGGCCTCCTCAGTGACGCGCTGGAGGGACGGCGAGCGGGAGTGTGAGGACAGCGAGCTGCCCGTGCTCTGTAGACTGCCGTCAGCTGCCGGGTCGATCCCGGAGTGGGCCAGAGGGGGCAGGCTCCTCAGAGACGGCACAGGGGAGTGGGCGTGGCCAGCGTCTGCCACATTGTTCAGGTTGTTGTCAGAGGCGGAGCGAGGCAGCGAGCAAGATGATGTCAGAGTGTCGCCTCCAGTCACGCGCCGGCGATTTGTGTAGGAAGGCGTTTCCCTGAAAGGCACTGGAAAACAGGAAAAGCAGGTGTCAGCGAAAGGGCTCATCGAACAAGAGAGGGGGGCAGTACGTGCCAAACTGTCAGGTATAATTAGCATAATTTGTAAATGAAGGGTACAGAAACCTCATCAGGCATTCAAAGAGGTAAACAAAACATGTACTAGAATTACAAAGCACCTCATCTATTATTTATAACTCAAACACACTTTCTCCTGACCGGTAACACAGGGGTCGTTTGATTGGGATGTTTTTTTTTGAGGTGGGCGTGGGGGGTGGGTGGTTGAATATTACACAGCAAAATCTCTTGTTTACCGATAACAAGGGCATTTTTTGTATATTTCTGTGCAAAATTTTGCAGAATGATGTAGTACACACACAAAAAAACACTTGCTATTTGTTTAAACTACCTATATAGAATAAGCTGAAGCAACACAATTCTTGAGTTTTTTGGGGACATCTTAAGTTCAATCCACTTACATTTGCAACAACTAAAAAGTTAACTTAATTCTATTATGTTGTCCAAACACAAATCGATTGGAATAAAAGAAAACGTTTACAATGCAAGCCAATTAGAAGTGTCTCATATTAGAAGCTCTCATATTATATATTGGTCACACTTTTTTATGTACAATTCACTCTAGCAAACAAAGACTTTTAGCTCAATAAACGGCTATTTAACTGTTTATTAATAGTTACTAAAGCAATATTTGGATTTGGGGATTGGGCAGGATTAGGGATGTAAAATAAAATCATACACTGTAAAAAAATGTTGGGTACCACACAATTGATTTCTGTTGGGAAAACATGAAGGAATGAAGTTAACTTAAAGTTTTTTTTTTACAAATGTAAGTGGATTGAACATAAAACAATTTAGTTGTCCACAAAAAAAAGAATTGTATTGTTTGCTTCTCACAAAATACATCCTCTATCCCTGAAACAATACAAGAGTATTTAATGCAAGGGATGGTCGTGGCTAAAAGACTAGTGCTTGACAATTGGAAATCACCTCTACCCCCTTCATTCCAGAATTCCTGGATTTCTGACATGATATCTGTTATTCAGATGGAGAGAGATGAAGAAAAAATGTGGGTACTTGGGGTCAATTTCTTGATTTATTTGACAAATCTTTATCTCAAGAACAATCCAGTGACCCCTTTGACGATTAAGTTATATAGCCTCTTTTTTTCTTTTTTGCTTTCCTTTATTGTCCTTTGTATGTCTACAGTATGAGCCGATGTTTGTTCTTGTTCTGTGTGTGTGTGTGTGTATATATATATATATATATATATATATATATATAGTCATAATTATTAGCCCCACTTTCATTTTTTTTTTCTTTTTGAAATATTTCCCAAATGATGTTTAACAGAGCAAAGAGATTTTCACAGTATGTCTGATAATATTTTTTCTTTTGGAAAAAGTCTTAATTATTTTATTTCGGCTAGAATCAAAGCAGTTATTCATTTTTAAAAAACATTTTAAGGTCAATATTATTAGCCCCTTTAAGCTATGTATTTTTTAGATAGACCATTGCTATACAATGACTTGCCTAATTACTCTAACCTGTCTAGTTAACCAAATTAAGCCTTTAAATGTCCCTTTAAGCTGAATACTAGTGTCTTAAAAAATATCTAGTCAAATATTATGTATTGTTATCATGGCAAAGATAAAACAAATCAGTTATTAAAAATGAGTTATTAAACTATTATGTTTAGAAATGTGTTGATGAAATCTTACCTCTGTTAAACAGAAATTGGGGAAAAAAATAAACAGGTGGGGCTAATAATTCTGACTTCAATTGTACACACACACACACACACATACATATATATATATAACTTAAAATAAAGTTATAAAAAAGAATTGTGTTGTTTCAGCTCATTTTAAATAGATAGATTAAACAAGCAGTGCCAATATCTGTGTACTTTATAAGTGCTAATACTGTAAGTAGTTAATAGGCAGATAATAAGCTAGTAGTGAATAGTATGAATTGTTATTTATACTAAAGTGTTACCATATATCTACTAAAAGACAGAAAGTGTTACTTTACAAAGCGTATTGTACATAAATCATAATAACATTGGCATATTGTTCAATAATATTACCAAAAAAACTGAATAATGTACAGTTGAAGTCAGAATTATAAGCTCTCCTAAATTATTAGCCCGCCCTGTATGTTTTTTCTCCAATTTCTGTTTAACAGAGAGATTTTTTCAACACATTTCTAAACATAAACGTTTTAATAACTAATTTCTAATAACTGATTTATTTTAATTTTTTGCCATGATGACAGCACATAATATTTGACTACATAATTTCAAGATACTAGTATTCAGCTTAAAGTGATAATTAAAGGCTTAACTAGATTAATTAGGTTAACTAGGCAAGTTAGGGTAATTCGGCAAGTCATTGTATAACGATGGTTTGTTCTGTAAATAATCGGAAAACATAGCTTAAAGGGGTTAATAATTTTGACCTTAAAATAGTGTTAAAAAATGAAAAACTTTTAATATACACAGTTTTTTTTATTATACAGTGAAATACCTGTTGTTTTACAGACATTTTCTGTAATAAAAAATTATATAATTAAATTTACAGTTATTGTTTGTATTTTGGTATTACGTTATTTTTCTGTTTTTTTAAAGCAAAGTTTTGTATTATTATTGTAATAACACGTAATTTTACGTTAATATTTACAGATTATTCCTGTAAAAATAGAGAAACAAAAATTCTGTCAAATTGTTTTTAGTGAAGATAGTAATCATATGAAAATTAACATGAGGTTAATAATGTCAAATGTATAATAGCCTATTGTTTGTAGACTGCTAATGCTAATTGTTATGATTACCAGTGATCTATCGGTTGAAGATCGCTGGAAAACTACACACACGCTATTTTAATGAACTACAACTCCCTGATTTCTGACTGATTACACAGTTAGAAGATCGTTATGGACTGATTTCAAAGACTATAAACTCAGCACACGCAGACACATTGTTGCTGAGTCTTAAACTGTTTAGTGAGCATTAAGACGCGTTTCCCCTTGTCTTGACGCGTTTGACCTTTTTGTTACTTTGTATAATTACATATATATATTTATTTTTATAAAGTAATAATTTACAAAATGACAGCAATAATCTGTATAGTTGCAGTAATAATTAGTAAAATGACAGTAATTACCAGTTTTTGTTCCTTTTCACACAGTTTAAATGCTAATTATCAACAGTAATAAACTGTAATTTAATGAATTTTGACCACAAAGTCTGTTCTGTATTTGTACAGTTTTTGCTTGTAATTTTGTTCAATGGTTATTTTCTGTAATTTAACATCTTTTGACAGTTTTTTTTTTACAGTTTTTTTTTTACAGTGTAGCCAAAGTAAAACAAATAAGACTTTCTTTGGAAGAAAAAATATTATTGGAAATACTGTGAATTTGGAACAGTTCTCAGTCATATATTTGGGAAATATATAAATAATATTATATAATATGTTTGACGTTAACAGTGTATTTACACACATTTACAGGAATAAATGAACAGACTTGATGATGGGAGTGCAGATTCCTACCAAATAACCAAGACGTGAGATCTTTGCACTGAGGGAAGCTAATTGTACACTAGATGGCAATATCTCACCTTTCCTAGAAGGAGGTAAAACTGCAGCTTCGAGGTAGTTACAAATGCACTGTACGGTGTATATCAGGGTCAAAAGAGTTCATATGGCTCAATGACAGCCATATTTAATGATATAACAAGAGAGAAAGGGAGAGAGAAACAGAGAAGAGCAGGATAAAAGAGTGCACGGCGCTGTCAGCCTGACATATGGTTTGCTGTCAGTCTCATAGCTGATTCTCTCTAATCTCTAATGTAAATTAAGTATTGATCAAACCGCTGTACTGAACATTCACCTGTCACCTGATCAGATCTGAACAGCTCTCTGCCAATCAGAGGAGGGCATGAGAACAAAAACATGCCATTCAATACAACCTATAACAGTAGTTCTCAACATGTTTTTGCTTGAGTAAAGCAGTGTTGTGTTTCATAATTCAGGATTTGTGCCGTAAAAAAAGAGCAAAAGGATTTTGACAGAGAGCTGATTATATATATCCAGTATATACCATACATAATATTTATTTTTGTAATTTAAATGTTTAGGCTAATTAGGTTAAGAAGGCAAGTTGGGTAACTAGGCAAATCATTGTATAACTTATAATAATAATAATAATTATTATTATTATTTTGATTGCATTTTTAAAAGATTTATTAAAATTGGTTTTAATTAGTTAATGCATATTTTATTCATTGTTAAATAATTATGTTATCATTATTCCTGTTACTTTGAGAGTATTACAATTCTGCATGGTAAAAACAAATACAGTTTTGACATTTTTAAGTTGAATCAACTTCACTTTACAAGCCATTTCAACTTAAATGACATTAAACCCAAACATGATTAACACTGGAACTACCAGGATTCCACAACTACTATTTTTATTTATTTATTTATTAATTATTATTTATTTATTTATACCCTGGTAGTGGCTAATAGGGATCCTGATAAATAAATCAAAATAGTAGTAAATAAATCAAATAAATAGATCCTGATAAATAACTGATGAATAAATGAAAATTCCTGGGGTCCATCGAACACAAAACAAAATTACATTAATGCATAACAAAAAAGACCAAAAAAAAAAAAAACATAAAAACCCCAAATTTATACATAACATCCAGATCAACAATCCACTTAATAATGTGCCATTAAATATTTTTTCAATATTTTGTTACAAAGCATTTAATGTCTGATGGTAATCCATTCCATGTTTTCATTCCTCTGTACATTAGTCTGTTGCTTTGCATTAGTATGCTTATATCTATTGTAATAGTGCTATGTAAACAAACATGAATTAAATTGAATATAATGGTTTGATGTGCTTTATTTATCTATTAAGTCAGAATAAGTATTCCATTTCTTTTTTTAATATATCTGTTATGGTATTAAGTCAGTGGAACATTATTTCACCCACACTGGCTGTTTGTTCTCCAGAAAAAAAAAAGTTATTTGAAACAAAAGCAAACATTTTACTTGTACTTTATTCATACATTCATTTTATTTTCTGCTTAGTCCCTTTATTAATCTGGGGTCACCACAGTGTAATGAACTGCCAACTTATCCAGCATGTGTTTTATGCAGCAGATGCCATTCCAGCTGCAACCCATCAGTGGGAAACATCCATATACACTCATTCACACACATACAGATAATTTAGCATACCCAATTCACCTATAGCGCATGTCTTTGGACTTGTGGGGGAAACTCTGGGAAACCAGAGCATCCGGAGGAAACCAATGCATTTACAGGGAGAACATGCAAACTCCACACAAAAATGCCAACTGACCCAGCCAAGGCTTGAACCAGTGAACTTCTTGCTGTGAGGCAATTGTGCTACCCACTGTGCCACTGTGATGTCCATTTAAAGGAATAGTTCACCCAAATGTAAATTACTCACCCTGAAGTGGTTCCTAAACATTTACTTGGTTTATTTATTCTTTAGAAATCAGCTTATATTTAAAAGTATATTCATTACATATATTTATATTTAAAGAGACAGTTTACCCTAAAATAAAACTTAATTTACTCTTAACTTGTTTAAAACCTGTAAGAGTTTCTTCCTTCTGTTGAACTTCCTTCTGTTGAACACAAAAGAAGATAATTTGAAAAATACTGGTTGCTGCCACCTATAGTCATTTATTTACTACAATGGGGGTCAATGATTACCAGCGATTGATGATTGGCTCCTGTACTAGAAGGCGGGCTTTTTTTTTACCATATAGCGATCGATGATTGGCTTCTGTACTAGTAGGCGGGGCTTTATTCACCATATTGACAGTTACACTTTTCCCCATTCAAAATGATACGAGTGACAAGTCTTGCGTCTTTGGTTCAACAGAAGATATTTTGAAAAATGCTGGTTGCTGGCAGCCCATTCAAAGAGCCTAGAATGACCAAGAGGCGACACTCAATAGAACGTTCCATTGTAACAGCAGTGCCCAGCAACAGCCCTGGATTCCGCCATTTTGAAGTAAAAGCAGTCAGCTGTCCATTAGATCTTATTGCTGTTGTGATGGCAAGCAGCTGCTTTATTATTTATTTATTTATTTAAAAAGCGCATTAAAGCTGAGATACAACCTGAAAGATGACAATACAACACTTACTATCACAATCATCAGCACTTTAAATAGTTTATTTTACAGACTTAAAATATGCTGTTGTTCTATTGGAATTTTCATTCCAAAATGGCTGCCGCGCCATCTAGTGTCTGTTTTCCAAATCGCACTAGAGTGTCGCCTCTTGGTGATTCTATGCTCTTTGGCGACACTCAATAGAACGTTCAATTGCAACAGCAGCACCAAGCAACAGCCCAGGATTCCGCCATTTTGGAGTGAAAGCGGTCGGCTGTCCATTGGATCTTATTGCTGTCACGATGGCAAGCAGCTGCTTTGTTTTTTATTTATTTATTTAAAAAAAAACGCATTAAAGCTGAGATACAACCTTAAAGACGACAATACAACACTTACAATCACAATCATCAGCACTTTTAATAGTTTATTTTACAGACTTATAATATGCTGTTGTTCTATTTGAGTTTTCATTCCAAAATGGCCGCCGCGCCATCTAGTGGCTGTTTCCCAAATCGCACCCATTGACTTCCATAGTCATTTATTTACTACGATGGAGGTCAACGGATACCAGCAACCAACATTCTTTAAAATATCTTCTTTTGTGTTCAACAGAAGATATTTAGAAAAATGCTGGTCGCTGACACATTGACTTCCATAGGAATGTATTTCCTACAATGGAAGTCAATGGGTCTCAGCGATCAACATTTTTCAAATAATCTCCTTTTGTGTTCAACAGAAGACAGAAAGTAATAAAAGTTTAAAACCACATGAGGGAGAATTAATGATAAGGCGGTTTTCCTATATTTGGGTGAACTATCTCTTTAAGAAAAGTTTCTGGGATTTTATTCCAATGGATTTTACTTTAATTTTACTTAACTTATGGTTCATTTGATTAAATTAACATCCCAAATTGACTAAATTAACCATATATTTTGCTGTTCATACATTTAAAATTGGGAAGCACGGTGGTGCAATCGCCTCACAGCAAGAAGGTCGCTGGTTCGAGCCCCGGCTGGGTCAGTTTGCATTTCTGTGTAGAGTTTGCATGTTCTCCACGTGTTTGGGTGGGTTTCCTCCGGGTGCTCTGCTTTTTCTCACAAGTCCAAAGACATGCGCTATAGGTGAATTGGGTAAGCTAAATTGTCCGTTGTAAATGAATGTGTGTGGATGTTTCCCAGTGATGGATACGTTGGCGGTTCATTCCGCTGTGGCGACCCCAGATTAATAAAGGGACTAAGCCAAAAAGAAAATGAATGAATGAATGAAAATTTAAAATCACCCCTCTCCTCTAATAGTCTAACCCTGAGAAGAAATCTAAGTCGGTCCTCTTAAAATGGGCTGTTTGTTTGAGCAGAGTAAATACTGCGCTCTGTAGTCAAGCTGTCTGCTTGTTTAAATCCTCTACCCTTCTGCCCATCCATTCAGAGTGAAAAGGCCAACTGTCCAACCCACTCAGGACACACTCGCTCACTCTCTCTTTTCCTCTCTCACAGTGACTGATGGGAAGGAAATGAGAGGAGAAGGAGGGAAAGAATGGAGACATTGAAAGAAGCCTCAGCATTAGTGACATAACACTAGCTCCCGTCCCATAAACAGTGTGTGTTCAAATATGGTTCATGAGCGTGTCTGTCTTGTATTCCTTACATTAGAATACAAATTGGAAAAAATATATAATCAGCAAATCCCCACAACACATGTAAATAGGACGGACCACAATGGAAATGTTTTAAAGGGATGAACTGAAAAAAGTGACGTCCCGGCTGAGATTTGCTTATTGTGCTCTGACTATTGCTTAGTAAAGTTCTATCGTTGAAGTCAGAGTTATTAGCCCCCCTGAATTATTAGCCCCCCTGTTAATTTTTGCCCCCAATTTCTGTTTAATGGAGAGAAGATTTTTTTCAACACATTTCTAAACATAATAGTTTTAATAACTAATTTCTAATAACTGATTTTTTTATCTTTGCCATGATGACAGTAAATAATATTTGACTAGATATAATTCAAGACACTTCTATACAGCTTAAAGTGACATTTAAAGGCTTAGGTTTAACTAGGCTTAAGTAGGTTAACTAGGCAGGTTAGCGTAATTAGGCAAGTTATTGTATAATGATGGTTTGTTCTGTAGACTATCGCAAAAAATAGCTTAAAGGGGTTAATAATTTTGACCTTAAAATGGTTCTTAAAAAATTAAAAACTGCTTTTGTTCTAACTGAAATAAAACAAATAACAGAAAGAAAAAACATTATCAGACATACTGTGAAAATTTCCCTGCTCTGTTAAACATCATTTGGGAAATATCTGAAAAAGAAAAAAAAAATCAAAGGGGGGCTAATAATTCTGACTTCAACTGTAGGTGACCGGAATTTTGTTTGTTTGTTTATTTTAACACCCTAATTACACAATTCCTTTGTTTTTGTCATTTGCAATGCATCCCCACATAGCAAAATTTCTCTGGCCCAGCTTTGGCCCACTTGATCTGGTTTTGCTTGGCCCACATGCCACAGTAAATTAAGGTACATGACTGGACCAAGTCTGGCTTCACAGTCAAGTTAATAACCCATAACTGGGCTTAAACTGGACCAGATAGGTTGGTGTGTCACGACTGCAATGAAATTGATAAACCCATGAAGCATTGCGCTTTAGGTACACTATGGGTGTGCTTTTTCTCAAAAGCGACCTGATTGGTATAATTTTTTTCTTCACTCAAAAATTATTTTACAGTAATGTATTTTAAATGTGAGTCAAGACAGGCCAAACTTACATGGCCCACATATCAATTTCACATATCAATTAAATACTACATTTTACATCTGGCCCAAATCTTATGTGTCGCCTTAAAGACGGTGCCACCTCTGCCAAAACAGGGGCCGTGTTTGGCCCACATGCTGAATGCCAGTGATGGATGAATGCCTGCTGTGCCAGCTTTATGCTAAATTTGGGATAAAATTATTTGCTACCTGGGCATTAATTGTTATGACAGGGTCAAAATATGAATTTTTATAAAAAAAAAAAATATTTCTGGTCATTTAAGTATAGGCTAATGATGGAAATGATGACATAATGCAAATAAAACAAACCAACTTTTAAAATGTATTTATTTTTTTCAGACCAAAATGTGCATGTGATGTGAGGATTTGTGGCACATTTTCTATTTGTGTTTGCATTGTGAGGATTTGCAACACATTGCTGAAGTTGTTTTCTTAATTTGCAAGTGTTTTGTCCATTTACATGGGTTTTCTTAAGTCACACAATACATCAATACCAGTGCATTTTGACTGTGGGACATTTTTTTTTGCTCTCCATGAGGAAAATAGCATAAATCCCACAGAAGTACAAGTATGTGTATGTGTGTGTGTACGCCTGAAATTACTCACACTGTGGGGACCAAATGTTACAGTTTTACTGGCAATTTTTAAGTATTACTGTCCATTTTTACAGTATTACTGGACATTTTTACAGTAATACGGGACATTTTTACAGTAATACTGGCCATTTTTACAGTATTACTGG
>CAIGQZ010032545.1:916835-927075 GCA_903798205.1 Danio tinwini
TCTCTCTCTCTCTCTCTCTCTCTCTCTCTCTCTATCTCTATCTCTTTCTCTTTCATTCTCTTATCACACAAACAATTCTAAAAGAATTCACCAAACCAACATCTCACCACTGAATAGTTTCTTTTCACACTAATACTCTATATAACAGCAATACATGCACTTTCATCCAGGCCTAACATTCATTTCAAAACCACGTCTTATACATAAGTAATCATTGAGCAGATGATTTCATTAAACGTGGTGTAAAATGAGGTCAGTTCTCCTGGAGTAACCACAGTTGCTGTCTCAATTTCAGTATCCATTTAGTTTTAATCAGCACAAAACAAGATCACAGGGTAACAATCAAACCTCGAAACAAACTTGGTCAATGTTCAAAATCCATCAGCACTAACATGCATGTCATAAACTTCAGTACATAACTGTGAATGCAGAGCCCATCACTGGATGAGGTCACAGCTGGCAGATATGGAGCAAACTAGTTCATGCTCTGTTAGTTTTAACTCATGCTCTCATGATGAGTTGATATACTGTGCTTGTAAAAATCCTATATTACACTGGCAATGAGAGTAAAAGCAGCACAAATGGTAACTTTTTCCCCCTGAATGTGTCCTGTTTTGGGTATATGTGGAATAAAAATCCATGAAATATATATTTATTTAAAAATATTTGAGGATAAAAGACCAACGGCCAAATAATTATCATTTTAAATTGTTATTTTTTTGTCAATATTTTCAAATGACAAGGTTTTTTCCAATTTCATAACATTAGTAACTTTAGTATTAAGTAACATAAATTATTAGTAACTCATAATAATGATAACTCATTCATATATACAAGGTTTCCGCTACATTAATTCTTCCACGGCGGGGTGCCACACCAAAATTCATCCCGTGTTTTTTTTTTTTTAAATAGCAGGTTATAATCGCACCAAAACGTATTAAAAGGTAAGTAAAGTATAACATCGCAAACTTTTCTGTAACCGTAGTAGCGCTGTGCGTTATTTGTTTAACCTTTTAAGGTGACATGCTGACTGACAGGTGCATGATGTGTGAGGCCAGCAAACACGATGTAGAGCTTTCAGTAAGGATGAACACAGTGTTCATAATTGTACTTTAATTCTATATAAAGGTCTATGGTTCTGCATACAACAAACAAAGACTTTATCTTGCTGGAGTTTATAGCAGTTTTACTTTACTTCAGGACGCATGCCGCTCTGTAGATCTTTGGAGACATTCATAAATATTCCTAGCCAATCTAATAAATATTGGAGACATACTCACTACGTTAACATGCATAATCACACTTCAGCAGCGTTTATTTGAGTGCATTGTTTTTATTTGAGTGAAAATCTGCACTTGAGCAGCGTAGCTATTTGAGGGCGTGCAAGAAGTTTTGTGCACGAGCAGAGGAAATCGGTGCACAAGCAAAGAGAATCGCCTGCTAGTATTACTTAAATAACAATAAAGTTATAGGTAGTTGGTAGATCTCTGTGAAGGCCTGCCACCACAGCTGGAAAAAATCCTAGAGGAAACACTGTATATATATATATATATATATATATATGTATTTAACAAAAACAGAATACATTTATACACAATACAGAATACATATCATTATTTTACATAAAACATTTCCTATAATCACTTCAGTAAAAAGTAATGCAGGCACAAATTGAGATTTCTAATCTTTACTTAATATGACCATTAAAATAAATTTGTGTCTTAATATTTCCAAAATAAGTAATAATGAGTAAATTTGCTTTTACTAAATTAGAGTTGATTTTGCAGACTGCTGTGGTAATGAAATATTGTTTCACACCTATTTTGTAAATTATGCTCAAAATAAAACTAAATGCATATTTTTAAAATTAACAGTAATTAACATTTAAAATTAATAAGTTGACAAATGCTCCCAACTTTGTTTCTAATATCAGCAAAATAAATAATAAATAAATAAAAAATAAAAAGTTTTAACCAAGTTTTTGTGAGAATCACTAATGTATATAATTCACATTCATCATAATCTTAGGTGCACTTACTGTATCTGCCATTAAAAGTCGTCAAAACTTTGAACAAATCAGCTAAAACTCAAGCATGTATTTGACTCTGGACCATAAGTGTCCATTTTTAACATTGAGATTCAATACAGTAGACTCAAACTATTGTAACTGAGTAGTTTTTCTCAGGAATTGTAATTTACTAAGTAGTTTTAAAAATGTGTATTTTTACTTTGCCTTGAGTACATTTTAGTGCAGTATTGGTACTTTTACTCCACTACTTTCCTTTAACCTACAGTCACTACTTTATTTTTTCTTGTCTATGGAGATTAGAAAAATCAGTCCTGTGATTCCTGTCCAATCGAATCGCACATAGAAGATAAATCACATCATAATGAACTACCTCAAGACATGGGCGATTTATTATTGCAGCAAATTGTTTGGAAGCATTAAAAGTGTTCAAGAAGATGTTCAAAATTGTCACACGCAATGACCCAGAGACTGTTTAGATGCATGTCACTGATGAGAAGATGACAGATGTTTACTGTATGATAACCGAAATGGCCTTAAACACCCAGCAGGCACAAGACGTCAACATGACATCAGATTGACGTTGTACACCAACGTCATGGGAACGTTGCACTTTGTTTGGAAATGAAAATCAGGTTGACGTCAGGCCAACGTCAATGTCTAACATCCATCCTAACATCAACCAAATATCAAAGTCTAATGATGTTGTGTGCACGTTACCAATATGACATCTATCAGATGCTGGATTTTAGTTATCATACCTGATGAATAAATGTCAGTATTTGACGTCAATATGACGTTAGTTTAAGATGTTGGCTCAACGTTGGATTTTGGTCACTTTCCAACACAACCTAAAATCAACCAAAAATCAACGTCATTTTTGACGTCGTTATTGGACATCAAAAGAAGATTTACCTTAGACGCTGGCTAGACATTGAATTTTGGTCACCTGACATCACAACCAAAATCTAACCTAAAATCGATGTCTCATGACATTGTGTGACTGCTGGGCAATAACTAAATGCACTACAGAATGTTACGTTTACACACATCCACAAATTACATGTAAATGCATCAGCTTTTTACAACATAATACTCACTACTCACTGCTCTTGAGTACTTTGAAAGGTCTATTTTTTACTCATACTTTGAGTAATATTTACAACAGAGACTTTTACTCTACTTGCACTACATTTTTAGGCAAGTAATGGTACTTTTACTTAAGTAAGATTTTTCAGTACTCTGTCCACCACTGCAATTGATGCAAACCAATATGGTTTGTTAGGATAGGGCAATATTTGGCCAAGTTACAACTAATTAAACATTTGTAATATGAAAGTTCCAAAAATCGAAATACTGTAAAAATCTGATTTAATAAAGTTGAGCAAATTAAGTGCTTAGCGATGCGTTTTTAAAAAATATTTACAATTATTCTCATGCAAATTGATCTTTACTTAATATTCTAATGATTTTCGACATAAAAAAAATAAATATATATATATATATATATATACTTTTGACACATTCAATGTATTTTTTCAACCCAAGCTCATTGGCAATATGTGACTTAGGCTACATTACTTGTGAAATCACAAATATGTGCCTCGACATAGGTTTGCTTTAATTTTCTGTATAAAACGAATGCTATGGGGTGGTATAACACCACCAACTGTTGTTCCTTTTCAATCTACAGTGTAAAACTTTTACAGTGACACATTATCAACGGATTAAGAATTATTTTCATGCAGTTCTTCTTGGGGAACCAAATAAATGCTACAAAAACAAATGAAATGCATCTGTGATCCATAATAGAATGCATTCACCTCGCCTCTTATCTCCATATGGACAGCTTTTCTGGAGTGGTCAGCTTGCTCGGTAGCTTGCCTTGTAAAGTGTTGTACTTGGAATGCAGAGTGGACTGTGTACAAGTCTGGCGAAGGACGTTCCATAAACCAGGCAAAAACAAAAAAGCAATGTGAAATCGCAGTAAAAGTATGCAGCTGCAATGTACCTTTCTTGTTTGCTTTTGACAACACTAATGGTTGGGTTTAGAGAAGGGGGTATGTGGGTTATTCGATTGCGATGGTATACCTAAATAATATATATACACCTATATAATGTATATATACGATATACCTACATAACTAGCTGGACGGCTTCTCGAGGACGTGCATGAGAAGGATGTGTAAATGGCAAGTAAGAGAAACCGTACTAGGCCTCTGGTGGATTTGGCAACACGATTTTTGTATTTCGCAGTTCGCAAAAAATGTAGCATTGGTCACGTATTCCCAATAAGCCTGGGTTGTACTTTTGGCTATATACCGCTGCAACACAAGAAGGTTTTAAAGTCCATGGGTCACATAAGAGGTGTTAAGGGTCCGGTGTGAAACTGACAGTACATGAAGATGGCAAGGAAGACCACGTTCACCTCATGTGCCTCTTAAGTGTCCCTAAAGGAAGGAGTCTCCACAACATCGGCGCAGTGTTTTCCCAAAGCTGTCATGCCAGTGACTGACTACACCTCCACACTCTGTCTGATCGCACCGGCGCACAAGCGGCTGGCGCTCCGAGCCCTCGTTAAATCTCCCATCAGTCACTTTACAGGATCAAGAGATTACGTATCACAGCCAGTGTCATCTCCGTCAAGACTGTGGATCAGCACACTGTCAGATCCACACACACAAACGCCATCACCATTCTGTGCATGCCATTCAAAGAGGAGCAAGCAAAGAGCCAAATTGGCGGAAAATGGAGGAAGCTCTGGAAATGCTTGATGTGGTAAACTTCAATGCTTGAATTGTTCTTGTTCACACCTTTAAACACACTTTTATCAGCGTGTGTTCAGTGTAGCGGAGAGTGTTGAGACGGCAGTGGAGCTTCAGCTGAAGACAGACATGGCTGGGCTTTGTCCAATGTAATTTCATGGCAAGTTGCTTGATTTAGTGGCTAATTCATATTAATTTCAATGTCTAATTTTAGTATGATTTTTGGAGAATAGGGTTACGGGTGAAGTTAAAGGGCATACCTCTTTATAAAAATCGTATGATAATCGTATAATATGAATGAAATTGTATAAATATGTAAAAAAATTTGTCACTTTCCAGACAATACATAAAATAGTTATGTTTGCCTGTAAGATTGAGCTGATTGTGTCTCATATTAGGCCAATCTTTAACATTACGCTTCATAGTAAATCATTTTTAACTTCATTGACAACATTTTACCTATCTTGCGTTTATTGTTTATACATCTATTTTATTTACATTTTTGTGACATACTCGGATATGATGGATTTGTGGTAACATGGGATGTTACCAACACAGGTTCATTGTGAATACGTACCCTGTATACATTGCTGGAGAGAGAGCGAATTATGTAGCCAGAGATACGTATGGCTGCATTTCATCTTTAAAACGAACGCTAGGCAGGCGGCCACAAGGGCTTTTCTTTTTCTGGATTGCTTTTGAAAACACTGCCGGTTGGGTTTATTGAAGGGGGAACAGTCGGTTGGTCAGTCAGTCAGTCAGACAGACAGTCAACAGTGGCCTCTGGTGGATTTATGCGAGAAGAGCATGCACAAATGACACTCACAAGAGAAATTTTAAATCTGAAAAATCATACACAGTGAACAGCAAAAAAAAAAAAGTACCTTCTGGGACATATTTGGTGCTCTCCAGAAATGTATACAGGGGTACGCATTTATAATGAGCCTGGGTTGCATGTTCCAATATTTTTTCGACAACTCTGAACTTCAGTGTAATTAGTGTTATTGTAGCAAAAATTATTATTGCTTTAATTAATTGAAATAAAATAGAAACTGAGAATCAACTGAATGTATATGTAGTTTATTCTGTCATCATTTACTCACCCTTTACTTGTTAGCCAGTTTGAAATTTTTGTCCTTTGTTCTGTCATTTTATTTCCTCATAGCAAACTAATGGCAAGAGGGGCATGGTTATTATTGTGGCTGAAGCCATCAAACTGATGTCAACAGAGAAAGACAAAAGATGATTTCAAAGATAGAAGCGAATGTTCAGAATGAATATTACCAAAACCCCTGGGGTCATTATGTTAGATTAAAGACATAGCAATAGGGTCAGATGCAGCAGGTTGATTTAATGGCACCAGGTTAAACTTTGGTGTGTGTGCACCATTGCATGCAAGGTTTCTATATTTATAACCACAAGAAAATGTACAAAAGCACGCACATCACTTTTAACTGGGTGCTCAGCCAAAAGCAAGTGCAAAATATACATTCAAAAGGCGGCAACACCTAAGCTCCAAAAAATGCAAATTTATTCAATTAAAATGGCTGACCCAAAATGTGTAACGTTTTGAGCACACGGCTCTTCATCAGACAATAGGCTCTTCATCACAGTAAGGTGCTCATATTTGTACACTTCCAGATCACATGATCTTCTACTATCTCACAACAAGAAAAAATTTAACAAATGAAAACAATACACATTTATGAATTATACAACTTAGATATGTAAAGAGAAAATACAAAAACAAACCATCACAAATTATAAAAAGCAGAATATAACAAGGAAATACAACAAAATAATACAACAAAATATAGCCAAAAAAACTTTACCCAAACAACTAATGTCAACCAATGCCAAAGGACGAATGTTAAACTCCTCATTTAAGCCTTTTGGAGACAATGTATCTAGAGTGAAAATCCAAAAGGCTTCACGTTGTAACAGCAATTTGTTAAGATCTCCCCCTGACGTTGACACTTCATAACTTCAAACCCTATGTATTGTAGAGTAGAGACAGAACGTCTCATAACTGAGAAATGTTGCGCAACAGGACTTCTAGGATCATGATGTCGAATAGCGCATCGATGTTCAGAAAGGCAAATTTTTTAAGGCCTACTCGTCTTACCTACATAACATAAACCACATGGGCACCGCAACATACAGATTACGTTAGCGGTCTTACACGATAGTATAATAGTGCCTCGAATTTTGAACTTTTTAGCTGTAAGAGGATGTGTAAAAGTTGACGTTTTGTATGTGAAGTTGCACTGCAAACAATTCCCACATTTAAAATTACCATGTGTTATAGTATTTAAAAAATGCTGAGTGGGTTTTAGATCAACTCTTACCAATATATTCCGGATGTATTTTACTTACCAATATATTAGATGTTTTTTGTGTACTAAACGGGGTGACTGTTTTCTAAACACTCTTTGAGTGTTGGATCACTTGAAATAATATGCCAGTGTTTTAACAGCACTTTATTAATGTATTTAGTCACAGGCGAATATTTCATATAACAATTAATATGACGAGCCTGCTTTTTTGTTGCTTTTTTAACTAAGCTATCCTCTTGTGACATATATTTGAAGTGATATATGCACATAATCGCTTGTGAGATAGTAGGAGATCATGTGATCTGGAAGTGTACAAATAGGAGCACCTTATTGTGATGAGCATTGTCTGATGAAGAGCTGTGTGCTTGAAATGTTACACGTTTTGTGTCAGCCTTTTTAATTTAATAAATTTGCATTTTTTGGACTTTGGTGTTGCTTCCTTTTGAATACATATTTATAACCACCTCAGAGGATATTGGTGGTCGCAAGTCACTGGCATTGTTATTTTAAGGGTTGCAGGCTAAACAGTTTGGAAACCCCTAGTCTCAAAAATACATTTAGAGTTCACACATATTTTGATGACAATATTTTTTTGGTGTTTTGAAATATATACATTTTAAAATTTATTAGTTATTGGACCTTCACAGAAAAAACAAATATTAACATTTTACTCAAATCGATACTTAATAACTAGACCCACTCAGAATCTGCGCATAGAAATCCACAGATTTCCAGAGATTTCCAGCCCATCATTGAGTCTATTTATTTACTTGAGTAAATGTGTGTAAATTTACATTTATTCAGTTTTTAAACTAATTTCAGTAATATCATTGACTAAAATAAAATTGTTCATATGATTTATTTACAATACTGTTTGTAACTTAATATTTTCTGCCATTTAGTAGATATATTATACAGCAGACTTGCTTTGTTTATCAAACATGTGGATCTAATTAGATTTGCAATGTAAAAGTTGAAAGGGTATTATTTTTTATTTCATACAGTTGAAGTCTGTAAATTATCAGTCCCATGTTTATCTTTTCCCCAATTTCTGTTTACCTGAGAGAAGATTTTTTTCAGCACATTTCTAAACATAGTAGTTTTAATATCCCATTTCTAATAACTGATTTATTTTATCTTTGTCATGATGACAGCACATAATATTTGACTAGATATTTTTCAAGATACTTCAATACAGCTTAAAATGACATTTAAAGGCTTAACTAGGTTAATTAGGTTAACTAGGCAGGTTAGGGTAATTAGGCAAGTTATAACGATGGTTTGTTCTGTAGACTATCGAAAAGAATATATAGCTTAAAGGGGCTAATAATTTTAACCTTAAAATGGTATTTAAAAAATTTAAAACTGCTTTTATTCTAGCCAAAATAAAACACATAAGACTTTCTCCAATAGAAAAAATAATATCAGACATACTGTGAAAATTACCTTGCTCTATTAAACATCATTTGGGAGATATTTAAAAAAGAAAAAAATCTAAGTGGGGCAAATAACTCTAACTTCAACTGTATATACATTTTTTTTTATAGTTATGATACTTTCGAAATCATTCCACAAAAATCTACAGGTTTACAAAATTCTGGGCAGAAACAGCAAAAAATGTCTGCAGATTCTGTCTGCCAGAAAAATTGTATAAATGTCTTAATTGTTCCCACAGCTCAAACACACATACATTAAATTAGACCTGAACCCATTGAAAGTAAGTTGTAAAAACATTTGTTTTTTTTTAAATAAAATCTAAATTCACACTAAAACCTAAAGTTAAGATACCAGTACCCACATTCAAGCAAGAATATCTAAATTAGTATCAGTATTTTTAATACATTTTACCAATCTGAACTGGGTTTGTCAGCATTCTATTATTGACAAGCACAGAATGCAACAATGAGTTCCAATTACGAACAGTATGAAAGCGAGTGTGTGTATGAATTTACTCCAATCTCACAGTTACCTCAGAGCTCCTCTATAACAACAACTTCCCATTAAACCAACAATGACAGCAAGAAAAAAAACCTTATTGTTGAGCCTGCAGCCAATTCTGTCCCTGAAACCAACTGTCTCACACATTCAAATGGAAGTTACTCTCATATAAAGCCACAAACACACACACACACACACACACACACACACTGATGGAATGCACCACAATACACACACATAGAGAAGTGTCAGAGCGAGAACAGGATACCTTACTGTTGATTTTGGACTTCTTGGCATCCTTTCTTGGCTTTCTGTGCCTCCGCTCTCTGGCGTCTCTCCGTCCGAGCGCTCCCCCCATCTCCACCTTTCATCACACACTCATCCGCCACATGCCCTCTCACCTATCGCCCCTTCTTCTCCTCCACACACACATAAACGTCTTGCCGGAGAGCCTCCCGCTGCTCACACACACACACACACATGCACACGCACACACACACTCTCTCTCTCTGACTCACATGCGCGCACACACTCTGGCGCACGGTGTTTGTGATAAACGGGTGATTTCGCTGGATGCAGTGATGGGAGGGAAAGAGGGAGGAGAAAAGGAGGAAGAGTGGCAGTAATTTTGAGGAAGGGAGGGGGGGGGGGGCGATTTGGGATGGAGCCAGTAAGAAAAAAGCCCACGCTTATTCATTCACACTCATTCGTTAGCTCTGCTGTTGTGTGTGTTCCATAGAGAAGAGTGATGAATGGCTTCACATTCACACACTCTCTCTCTCACTATGCAGTCGACTGCAGCATGTGCTCACTGACCAGAACAGATACGACTGCGACTACATTAAGCCACGCCTTCTGCTGTGATTGGTTGAAGGGTGTGGTTTTTCTTTCTCTTTTTTGATGTCTGAAGCGAGACTTGTGATTGGTTAATTAGGTTATTGTGGATTCAGACTGCTTGGAAACAGTAGTGACAGACTTATATATTGGGCAAGATGTCTATACACTTGAAAAATATCCAAATTATGGATATGAATGTGTTTGATTTTGAGGGTTTATAAAAAGAGGAACCAATAACTCATACCCATGTTATTATACACAAAACTGTCCTTCTAAACCATTAAAACTAGTACACACACACACACACACACACACACACACACACACACACACACACA
>CAIGQZ010032545.1:948350-959851 GCA_903798205.1 Danio tinwini
CACACACACACACACACACACACACACACACACACACACACACACACGCACACACAAACTCCTTCACAGGGCAATCAGTGGCTCAAATGAATAATCCTACAAAGGGTTGTAAAGGAATAGTTCACCAAACATTGGAAATGTATTGTTTTTTAATCTGTAACACTTTAGATTAGGAAACAATTCATGTTATTATCTACTGGGTTATTGCCTGCCTATTATTAAGATACTAACTGTTCATTAGTAGTTATAAAGTATGATCTTCTACCCAAAACCTAAACCTAAATTATACCTACTAACTATTTATTCATTCATTCATTCATTTATTTTCTTTTTGGCTTAGTCCCTTTATTAATCTGTAGTCGCCACAGCGGAATGAACCGCCAGAGGAGAACATGCAAACTCCACACAGAAACGCCAACTGACCCAGCCAAGGCTCGAACCAGCGAGGCGAACGTGCTACATACTGCGCCACCATGCAGTCCCACTAACTATTTATTCTTAACAGAAGAAAGAAATTCAGGTTTGAAACCAATCAAGGGAGAGTAAATAATGAGTAATTGTTCATTTTTGATTGAACTATGCCTTTAATTTAGTTTTGACTGAATTTGTGGTAACGCTTTATTTTGATGGTCCATTTGAGTATATGTAGACTGTTTGCTTAATATCTGCTGATGCTGCTCCTTCAACAGACATTTAACTGACTATAAGAAACTTTGCAAGTACATGTCAACTTACACTAACACTAACCCCAACCTAATAGTCTACTTAGAATCTAATGAGAATTAGTTGGCATGTAGATGCAATGTAACCAAAATTCAACAAACGGACCATCAAAACAAAGTGTGCATTTTGTGAATTCGTTTTTTTTTTTTTTTGCTTTAAAAAGGTCAGTAGCCATTGATTTGCTTTTTATAAATCATCAAATACATGACTGAAGAATTGTTTTTTTGTTTTTTTCTGGTGACACATCCTATTAATTTTATGTCTAATTTAAGACGGTCAAACTAAAAAGCATGGCTATTTAAATATTAGTGAATAGTATTCAAATTGTTCCTGAATAACAAAATAAAACTGATCATCCAGCTAACCATTAAATGACATTAAAGCCCAACACGTAATCACTGTTTGCAATGTGTGACATTAATTTAAATGTAAAAAATAACCTTGAGGATGTCTCATCTGAGAGAAACTGGTAGAAATAAACAAAACACAATTATTTAAATCTGTTAATTATGATGATTTCGTCCTTCGTTCTTTCTGTCCTTTACAATTTTGCACACAGCAATCTCCATAAAACGACATAAAAAGCTCCATCATGTAATCACTGATCAATCCAGCGCTGTAATCACATTGATGATGTCTAATTTCAGACAAGTTCAGCCAAAAAAAAAAAAATCTTAATTATTTAAAGGGATAGTTCACCCAAAATGTTTAATTTTGTCATCATTTACTCAGCCTTCACTTCTGGAAGTTTCACTATACCTTACTTTCGTTCTTCTGTTTAACACAAAAGGAGATATTTTGAAAAATGGTGGTAGCTGGCACCCATTGACTTCCATAGTATTAGTTTTTCCTTTTTTTATGGACGTCAATGGGTGCCAGCAACCAACATTCTTCAAAATGTCTTCTTTCGTGTTCAGTTGAAGAATGAAACTTACAAAGGTTTAAACTACATTGTAAAAAATATCTGTAAATTAGCAGTTTTCCATATTTTGTGATTCATGTTTTTATTTTTCACTTTTTAGCCATTTATTTATGCTTTTTTTCCTAAATTTTATTGGAGGTTTTCACCTTTATTCAATAGGACAGTAGAGAAAATTGACAGAAAAGCATTGCGAGCAGAGAGAGGGGAAGGATCAGCATAGGGCCGTGAGGCAGAATCGAACGCGGGTCGCCGTGAGCACCGGACTGCATGTGTCGACGCATTAACCACTACACCCCTGGCACAGACTATTAATGTTTTTGAATTGCATTATGGGACCTTGATCTTTCTTCCAACAACTTTTAAACTTGAAAAGTAAAAAAAAAGTGACATTTATTAACATTTTTAATAGTTTAAAGTGATATATTGTCTGGGCTGGTGTTTTATATCATGTTACAAAAACCTGCCAGTACATTTTCTTTTATTTTACAAACTTAATTCTCTATATTATCTTTATACATTTTATTATTTCAAACTACTAAAATGTCAATAAAAATCATTTTGTTTAACAGCAGATCTGAATTTTAAACATCAAAAGCCGCCAGAGCAGAGATTAATATGCCACAATGCAATTCACAACTGCAAATAAACAAAAAAACTAGTGGTGCAACAGATCACGTTTGATCCATGGTTTGTACGTATCACAACCTATGGTTTGACAAAGGGGTGGACTGGGACAGTATTTTTTGTTTTTATTTTTGGGTTTGAACACATTAATACATTTTTTTACTTGTATAATAATCCCAAATTTGTAATGATCGCAGAGAGATCACCTCTTGTGTCATTCAAATCTACGAAAGCATTTAAGCTTTCCTGTAAAATATAATGATGACGAAAGAAGTTGTGGTAGGTTCGGGATGTGGTGGGTTTCTTAGGTTATTAAAGGTGTTTTCTGTCACTACTTGTTTAACCTGCATTAATGCATTGAGTGTAAGCCGCACGATTAATCATTAAATGATTAGGATCTCAACACCCACGCAACATAAATTATAAATAATGGTCATTTGCATATGTTTATTAATCCTTCCAATCGCTGCATTCAAATCTGTGTTCGAAAAATGCAAAAATCAAGAAAGAGATTCAGTCTTTAATCTTTTGAGTTCGTTCTGAAGTTACAAACAGTCAAATAAGACAGAAGTACTGTGATAACAGTTTAAAGTTTAAATAAAACCACTGATGTTTATGGTAAAGATTAAAATCACCATCATATGCATTTAACTTGACGCTCAAAATTAAAGTTGTAGGCAGCAATTACATTATTTAACCAATAGGTGGCAACAACCAGCCATCACAAATATGCCACTGAATAATTCTTCAAAGATGAGACATCTAGCAATGAAACATGACGATTTATGAGTGAATAACTGAATCATTTATTGAAAATGAGAATAAAAATAAATATGGGTTGTACAAATTATAATGTTAGATTTCTACATTTAGCGTTATCAGCAACAATAGTAGTAACAGTTTTCACAGTACTCAATATTTTAAAATGTATTTCAATTTAGCTAATTATTTCCTCATTTTAATAAAATTACAGGTTTAAAGTTTTGTTTGTTAAAACTGAAAGTGCCTTGCAGTACTGTTTTTGTAATAAATGGAAAGCAAATTACATTTGTCTCCTCCCTTTTTTGGCTGATCTGAAAAATGGTCCGATCCATGATTAAAAATAACAATGTGATTCGAACAGTGAGATTTGTGATCCGTTACACCACTAAAAAAAAAAAAAACACTTGTGAATCACAAAATAAGGAATCTTTTAATTGACAGATTTACAACAACGTTCATGAGGGAAAATAAAAGGGGAGGTAATTTTGATATGTGTGAACTATCTCTTTAAATCTATTAACACCAAAGATTTCTTCCTAAATAAGGAAATAAATAAATGTTACAACAGCAATCTGCAATAATTTATATAAAGTATAAAAATCCCCTTTTTTCAACCACTGATGAGTGGTCCAGTGCTGAGAAACAGTAAAGCATCTTAGCCAATCCCTGAAATGCATGTTAATACCAGCTAGAAACTGGGCTTCAATATGACAGCTATAAAGCAGATCAGCCAGGTGCATTCCAGTATAAAAAAAAAACACTCGTCTTACCTTAGTGTGAAGTTTGGACAGCTGTTTTTCATCCAGGTGGGCCTGTGTGTACACTCGCCTCTTGTAGCGAAACTGCCAAAACAAATAACACGGACCGGATTAGCTAATAAAATCACAATCTTAGTCCTTGCTGCAGTTGTACAGTGTTTGCAGAACTGACAGAAGCGTGCTGGAGTGTGAACTGCTGTAATCATAACTGTGAGCGGATGAAACATCTGCACATCTACTTTACAGCTGCGCGGGATCGCAGAACAGGCTGCGAGTTAACAAAGTCAACAAAATGCATATTCAGTCAAAACCGTCTGGCAACAGACAGAACTGCAGGAGAAACAGGACAGCGGGAGTTTCTGGAAATGAAAAAAAAAATGACAATAAAATAGCAACAAAGTGGTTGTTGGTTTAAGGTAACAAATTGAATTAAATCAGATATTTGAACAGGAAATGGACGATCCCAATGAACTAATTCAAGAAAGTTTTTCACACGATACAGATCCACAAAATGCACAAAATAAACAAGATTTATCATTCATTCATTCATTTTCCTTCGGCATAGTTCCTCATTTATCGGGGTCACCACAGCGGAATGAACCGCCAACTTTTCTAGTATAGGGATGGATTTTACTCAGGCTTAAATGTGCCATTTAATAAAACAACAAAAACTCTGGAATCTGAAGAAAAAGGCCTAGGATTGACACATTTCTTGCCTTCTTTCCCAAACTTTCCCTCCCCTCTGGTATTGATAAACACTCAGACGTGACTGGTAATGAGGTTTTGTTTTTTATCTTTGATAAATTTTCATTAAATCCCAACAGATGAGTAAATCTTTAAATCACTGGTTAACTTTAACAAAAGAACCATTCATTGCTCTCATAGGGTTTTTAAAGAGAAGGTCGAAATGTCTTGGGGTCTGTAGGGCCTGTAGGGGCCTGTAAGAGCTCTCAAGCTCAACACAATGTATAATTTGGCCTTCAATCTAGGCCCAATCCCAATTCTTCCCCTTACCCCTACTCCTCGTTGGTGGTTTTCTAATTCTTAGGGTTAAACTTTGAAGCCCTTTCCCGTCACAATCAGTTTTAAAGACCATTGGGAAGAGGAAGGGGTACAAAAATAGAATTGGGTTTGGGCCCTATACTCTTAGATTCATCTTTAAGTAATTGATGTTGTGCATTTACTTCTGAATTGGCTTTTATTGTTTAATTCTATAATTGGCATGATACACTTTCATCTGGAAAATAAATGTTAACCTTTTTGATTAATTCTGGAGTCTCCCGAATTCATTGTATCCAGCATGAAGACCTTTTAATTATTTAATCACTGATAAACATAAGCGGACTAATTGGGAATTAGTTAACCCTGCATTCTCTGACTAACTTCAAAGTGTCGAGATAATGTCCGAGAGAAGAGACGCAATCCATGGGTGTGGAACTCTAAGCAGGGTTTGGTCCCTAATGAACATACAATTATGAATATCGGACCCAAGAAAATATCAAAATCTAAATTATGTTAACTAATAATGTCTTCATCTAAAAACGTAAGCGGTAAAATTTTAATAAGCAAAATTGGAGTCAGATTGAACTCAGAGTTGAAAACAAATATAACTAAATTCTAATAAATAACACAATTCTTTTCAGGAGCGCTAAAAAGGCTTACATGCATTTAGCCTTCGACCATTTATTGGATTCTGTCATTGGGCTGATAGAATGGAATCTTACACCAGCATATGTTTTACGTGGCGGTTGCCCTTCCAGACACAACCCAGTACTCATACACACCCACTCATACACTACGGCCAAATTAGTTCATCCAATTCACCTGTACCACATGTCTTTGGACTTGTGGGGGAAACCGGAGCACCCGGAGGAAACCCACGCCAACATGGGGAGAACATGCAAACTCCACACAGAAATGCCAACTGGCCCAGCTGGAACTCGAACCAGAGACCTTCTTGCTGTGAGCCGACAGTGCTAAACACTGAGCCACTGCCACAAGATTTATCAGTGAACTAAATTTTTGTTTGCTCCTGGCTGAAAAGGATGTCAGTAGAATATATTCATGTTAAGCATTATTTTAATGGAACTTTCTGGTAAAGACAAAATTATAAGTGCATCAAAAAAAGAAAGAGTAAAAGCAACTGATGAAGGAGTCTAATTTTCTTTTTCCATTATTAAAGAAGTTGCACACTGTTAAAATTAAAACAACAAATCTCACAGGCTTTTATGCACTAATTCAGAACATTTGAAATTTAGTGTAATCGCATGTAGGGCACCTATGACTTAAAGAATGGTATTTTAACTACAGTTCGAACTGTAGTTTGCAGAATGACTAAAAGGTTATGAGTATGATGGTGAATAACTACATTTCTAGTCAAGCCATCCTTCTGCAATCTTATATCAAAAACAGAAATAAGGGCAGCATTAATAGCTAAAAATGTGGAAGAGCGTTGTTATTATGTGATTGTATTGTATTGCAATATGAAGCAATTAAGTGTTGATGTTAAATCAAAGTAATTCACAAATACTTGAAAATGAGATTATTTAATGACAATGATTCTCTATGGTTACAACTGAATTAGTTACAAATAACTGTATAAAATGACATGAAATGATAAAAACATATGATAGTAATTGTACCCCCACCCACACACACACCTAGATTATTATAATTGAATCATTGTAAATATATTAATTATTATTGTTTTTATTAATACCTGATTTACTTGCTTTACTGTTTTATGCTAAAATGTTGAATGATAAATGTACAGTTTATTCTGATCTATTATTTTTTATGATTTGTATGAATAATAATATGATATATTGAATAATAATAAGGTATATTGAATAATAGTATGATATACTGAATAATAATATAATATATTGAATAATATGATATATTATTTATATTTTATTTAATTATTATATATAAATATGTTATGTATAATAATTAAATTACAAATCCTTTTTTTTACTACTCCTACTACTTTTTACTGTGTTTACTGTTTTTTTATTATATATGTGTTACTTTATATATATATATATATATATATATATAAAAAAATGCTTTAAGGGGCTAATAATTTTGACCTTAAAATGGTCTTCAAAAAATTAAAAACTGCTTTTATTCTAGCCAAAATAAAACAAATAAGACTTTCTCCAGAAGAAAAAATATTATCAGACATACTGTGAAAATTTCTTGCTCTGTTAAACATCATTTGGGAAATATATATAAAACAAAAAAATCAAAGGGGGGCTAATAATTCTGAAACGCAGACACCATGGGAGTGACATAAAAATTAATGACAATAAAGTGCTAACAGAACAGAGTATAAATACACAAGGCAACAATTAACTAAACAAACTGACAAGGGGGTAAACGAAGGGTAAACTAAGATGAACAGGAAAGTGACATGAAAACACAGAACTGAAATATACAAAAACAAAAACCAGGACGTTACATAGATACTCCACTGCCTACTAGCATTTGACCTCACCTACGTGCAAGGTACAGTGAGGAAAATGAAGATGAAATTACAAATGAAGTTGTGTGTAATAAAATGAAACGACACAGGTAAAAAAGTATTGAACACACGAAGAAAGGCAGTGAAAGCCCAGACAGCAGCTAAAATCTCTCAGTAGTTCTTCAGCAATCCTCTGCCCTTCCCCATTGTAAATTAATATTAGCTGCTTCAGTTCAACATCTACATTAGCAGGATGATGAAGATGAAACCAGGGTGGACATTTCAGCAAGACAATGATCCAAAACATAGCCAGGGAAACTCTCAACTGCTTTCAGAGAAAGAAAGTCAAGCTGTAGAATGGCCCAGCTAATCACCTGACCTGAATCCAACTGTATATATTTCAAGTATATTTTAAGTAACATCAATTATTTTAGCTTTATGGTTTTACCCTTTAAATGATTTTAGTAATTACTTTAGATTTTTCAAATAACATTTGTAAAAAAAAAGGGGGTATAAGAAGTTGTATTGGTGAAGTATTGGTGAAGTTTTTTCCTTGCTGCTGTCGCCTCTGGCTTGCATGATTCAGGACTTGTAGAGCTGCGCATCGATGGATCACTCATCAGTGTTTGGACTCTCAGCAGTGAATATTAAACCACACTGACCTGAACTGAACTGAACTAAACTGAACTGAACTTAAACTCTGAAAACTGAACTGACACTTTCAATTCACTCTAATCTTCTATGTGAAGCTGCTTTGACACAATCCACATTGTAAAAGCGCTATACAAATAAAGATGAATTGAATTGAATATAAATTACTTTAGTTTTTTAGTTTAATTCTATTACTATGTATAACCTTGGTAGGGCTGCACGATTCTGGCTAAAATCAAGATCACACTTTTCTCACGATTCTGTACATGTAAAATAAAGGTTAATATGAGTAGGCTGTTATTATTTTTAATTCTCAAACATATGGTAAAACAACAATAATAATATTAGGCCTATGTGTAGCTCTACTGTTGGTTAAACAAATTTAGTATAGACTTGGAATGGTGGACTTGAACACACTTTAAATATGTCCTGTTTGTTAATGCACATTAAAGTGATTACATCAGAATACAACTATTAATAATTCTGAAGTTATATTATTATGTTTAAGATATATGCTTGCAATCTGTGATTGTTGACAACATTATTAGACAATTTTTTCACTGGTAAAATCAGACATTTGTCATTATCAGATTCCCTCTTGCATTATATTCAACATCATATAGGCTAGAATAGTTATACTGACCCAGTAAACGTTTATTTTCATGCACAACACTTTGTGTTCACTATGAAAGAAAAAACATATCAAATGCTTGTCGTAATCATAATTGTAAAATGCGATACGATCATTTAAATGATGTGCGTGCAGGTTTCACTTTCACTTCAGAGTGCAACTCATGGTTGTCGTCACTGTGATAAAAAAACACACACAGATGGCGCAACAGCCTAGTGGTTAGCACGCTGACATATGGTGCAGTAGCACTTCAGGGCGTCCCAAGTTCGAATCCCAGCTTCAGGATATTTCCCGTCCCTACACCCCCCCCCCCCCCCCCCCCCCCCCCCCCTCTTTCTCTCCCCCTTTGCTTCCTGTCTGAAATACTGTCCTATGCACTTAATAAAGGCAAAAAAGGCCAAAAATAAATCTTAAAAAAAAAAACACTCACACGCAAATCATAGTTCCCACACGGCTCCCAAACGATTGCTTTGTGCAACAAACTGAACGTTATTTACAACTTTATTACCTCTTATTCACAGCCTATGCAGGTTCTGTTTACTAAAGTAGGCAACATTGGCGGCCATGCGGTCAGCTCACGTGTGATTTTGCGGCCGCGAATACATCATTACATTAAATTAGAAATTACATTTTGGGGAGAGTTATACCTTATAAATACAGTATGTGGCACTTTTAACGCCAGTTGTAGGTGTGCATGTTGCTGTGAAGACTTGTGCGTTCGCCTTTAGGCTTCCCTCCTGACCTTGAAAATATAATTGGCTGAATCACAGAAAACTGAATTAGGATCGCGTGTAGGGTAGAATTTTTGCACGGTACATTTACAGATTCGAGCTACAGTAGGTGGACACCTGGATTAAAGTGAATTATGAATTATATTTGTATTGGTCAAACAGGTGAATTAAACTTGAAAGTTTCCCTTTTTATTTAAACAATCCCTTTAAATACCAAGAGAATGTATGGGGAAAAAAAAAGTAACGCTGCACTTGACTTCATTTCATTTCATTTTCTTTTCGCCTTAGTCACTTTTATCCTTGACTTATGAGATGAAAATACAAAAACCAGCATTTCAACCATGACAACAACAACAACAAAGTTTACGAAAATCCGAGGCGGATTGAAAACTCAAAGTAATGAATCGCTGTCAAACTCAAGGCCATTAACAAACGCCTCAGGAGCAACTGAGCCAAGATGTCACGATCAACCAGAAAACAAGCCAAAAGCTCACAAACAATGAGAGCGAAGAGATCTTACAGACTCAGAACTCACCACAGGATCCCGCTGCTGTGCCACACGTCTCTCAGGCTGTGGGCATTGAGTGTACAAGCGAGCCGACACTATAATTCTCAACACTACCCACAATCCCTCTGCCCTACACCTCAGCGCCATCAATCCAAAAACACGATGCCAACTACAACATGAAAATGCACCACCAAGTGAACGCTGTACACAAACCCACGTGCCCAGGAAGAGGGCGGGGCTCCACCATTGCCCACAGCTCTAATTCACTCCTCTATTAAGATCTGCCCATTCACATCTCTTGTTCACTGTTGGTGTGATTTACCCCCCTCCACCACTCAATCTACCAAGCACACACACACACACACACACAAGCTCTTCAGTTGGGTTTGTCAGGCCAGCATGTGGTGGATTTATAGACCCGCTGGTGTGTCGATGGAGCTTCTGATGAACTGCAGAGATGCTTTGAGTTGTGTGTAGCGTGCCAGTGCTTAGCCAGGAGCAATGAGAGCGCAATAAATGACCGTGGACTGTTCACGTGCAGGCGGATGCTTTGGGAGATGATGAAACGCGCACACAAACGCAACCCCTCTACTTCGGCTTTCTCACACACACACACGTGGTTTATCGCTCACGTTTGACAGAGTCAAGATTAAGTAAGTTCTTTTTGCCATTCACAACTTAAGCCTTCTTGTTGTCTTAGAGTTCCGTATACACCCAGAAGACACAGGACGTTGACATGACGTCAGATTGATGTTGTACCCCAACGTCGTGGGGACGTTGCATTTTGTTTGGAGATAAAAATCGAGTTGATATCAGAACCCAACATCAGGCCAATGTCAATGTCCAACCTAAAATCAACCAAATATCAACGTCTAATAATGTTACAGCTTGAAGTTGTGTGGACATTATCGCTATGACGTCTATCAGATGTTGGATTTTGGTTGCCATACCTGATGAATAAATGTTAGTATTTGATGTCAATGTGCCGTTGCTTTAAGACGTTGGCTCGACATTTGATTTTAGTCACTTTCCAGCACAACCTAAAATCCACCAAATATCAACGTCGTTATTGGTGGCTAGACACTGAATTTTGGTCACCTGACGTCACGACCTACAGTTTTTTCAGTCGCTAACAAGCATTTGTTCAAACAGTTGTTACATTTTCAAAACTCTAAACACAATTAGCACAGCATCGGTCTTTTGTGGCCATACCATTCACACATTCCATGTCGCTTTCACCCAATCTGCAGTCAGTGAACACATTTCCAAAATGCTTTGATTTTCTTAACAGACAAGCTATACTTCCCAACAAAATGATGGATTTTTTTGTAGTATTTATGAATGTTAAGAGACTATACGGACAGACAGACAGACAGGGATGGATGGATGGATGGATATGGATGGATGGATATGGATGGATGGATGGATGGATGGATGGATGGATGGATATGGATGGATATGGATGGATGGATGGACAGATGGACACAGACAGACAGATATATATGGATGGATGGACGGACGAACAGACAGATATGGATGGATGGATGGTTGGATGGATGGACGGAAAGACAGACAGACAGATATGGATGGATGGATGGATGGATGGATATGGACGGACAGATGGACAGACAGACAACAAACAGAATGACGAACAGACGGACAGACGGACAAAGGGACGGACAGACAGACAGACAGACAGACAGACAGACAGACAGACAGACAGAC
>CAIGQZ010032545.1:1005607-1034030 GCA_903798205.1 Danio tinwini
CACACACACACACACACACACACACACACACACACACACACACACACTAAAATTACTCACACACTGTAAAAATAGAAAAAGAACCTGCTGCCTTATTTTTTAAGCTTAATCAAATTAACTTTTCTAGTCATCTTAACTTACATATTCATATTCATGCAAATTTACAGCCACATCACTTTGCAATATTCATGCAAAGTTACAGCCATATCACCCTGCAACCCAAGACCGGTTACTCACTGAAGCTAAGCAGGGCTGAGTCTGGTCAGTACCTGGATGGGAGACCACATGGGAAAACTAGGTTGCTGTTGGAAGTGGTGTTAGTGAGGCCAGCAGGGTGTGCTCAACCTGTGATCTGTGTGAGTCCTAATGTCTTTTGGATAAGACGTTAAACTAAGGTCCTGGCACTTCTCGTAAGGAGTAGATGTGTAACCCCAGTGACCTGGCCAAATTCCCTCCATTGGCCCTTACCCATCATGGTTTCTCAATCATCCCCGTTCACCAAATTGTCTCTATCACTGTCTCTCCACTCCATCTATAGCTGGTGTGTGGTGGGTGCACTGGCGTCGTTGTCCTGTGACTGCCGTCGGATCATCAAAGTGGATTCTGCACACTGATGGTGGTGTGAAGAGACCCCTCTCATGATTGTGAAGCACTTTGGGTGCATGGCCAAACACAATAAATGTGCTATATAAATAGACACATTACATATATTACATCAATCAAACTCACTAACATTAGTTTAAACAAGTTAAGCTTTGTATAATGCAAATTTAGGCAAAACCTGATTAACTTATTAGAATAATTTCAAGTAACATAAAAGGATTTGTGGTAACACTTGACAATACGGTTGTATTAGTTAATGTTAGTTAATGCATTTACTGACATGAACAAACAATGAACAATAGATTTATTACAGGATTTGTTTATCCTTGAGAATGTTAGTTAATGGTAAAAGCATTGTTAGTTCATGTTAACTCACAGTGCATTAACTACTGTTAACAAACATTAATTTGGATTTTAAAGCATTAGTAAATGTTGAACTACTGCACGATTTATCACAGTATCTTTCGTTATTAGCTCATGTTAGTATGTACATAAAGTAATAAAACCTTAAGTGTGACTGAATTTGTTGGCTTGACTTATCAAATTTTTCACAGATATCAATGAGAACGTACTTTAGTGTTCAAAAGTTTTTTCAATATTAAAATGTCTGCAGTATACATACACTCAATAACCGTTTTTCATATCTAACCATTTCCAATCATATGGCAGAAACACAATGCATTAGGCATGTAGATGTGATCACGTTGATCTTCTGGGCCCAGTTACCTGAAGTAATTTGTACAGTAAACTGTATGGTGCGTTTCAGTGACCCAAAAGCATTTAGAAAATGACTTGGATTTATCTCCACAAACTAAGAGATGTGGATTTGGATGGCAATTAAATCACCACATGACCTTGGTGTTTATCAAGAAACAGTAGGTAATTCGGCCGGGAACTTTCACATGGCTCGTCAGAGAAAAACAACAAACATTCTGGATTCTGACTGCAACAAAGTCACCAACTAGCCTGTTAAGAAAAAACAGATTACATAATCAGATAAGATCACGTAATCCAATCTTGGTTTTGATCCGGATCAAACCTTCAGTTTGGGTTTTTCAGACCTTTTTTGTAGGATTTGGATCACTTTGATCCAAAAAATCTGGATTAAACTGATCCCATCAGAAGGGTGGATTCAGCGTGGATTTCATGCCCAAAATGTAATCAAAACTTTAAAAATGTATCAAATAATACTATATTTGGATCATGCAGCAGTATCTTACAAGAGATCATATTTAGTCATAAGGTTTTAATTGTATTTGTTAATCCATCAGGTAGGCTTTAACATATTCAGCCTTGCAGTATAGGCCTACAGCAAAGTGGAAAGACTTTGGCCTCATAAAATAATTCCCCAAACAGCTGTCAAAATTGACCAAAAACAATAAATCTCATTCTGTCATAATTAAAATACATGTATACTCATCACAATGGAAAATATTATTGTTTTTAGCATAACAACCAAAAAAATGCAAAGAATGGCAATCACAGATTTTTGAAATCACTTTCAACAATTGCAAAAAGAGACTGAAAGGGCAGAAGCACAGCTTCATCTGGCAGAGGAACAACTCTGACCAAACTGCAGCAAACCAACGCCGGACTTGAGATTCACCTCCTAAAGGTTACGGTCAGACAAACTGGTCTCTCCACATCAGACGAGGAAGTCAAAAATTATTGCAGAGTTTTTGGCAATAAGTCTTTTTTTAATTCAGTACATCTATATTCAAAACTTTTTTTAGTTTTTAGTTAGTTTTTTTTTTTTTAATGTGTGTGTTTTCATTTCAAATAAAAATAAAGTTATGTTGACCTCACACTGGCTATTCTACGTGTTGCTCTTTAAATTTCTATAGTTCTACATTGAGATTTCCTATCCTGTTTGAGCACTGGTTATCCAGATTTAGTGATCCTAAAAAGTTCCTATCCGGATCAGATTGATCCAATCCGATGTTGCTTTGAAAAACTGGCTCAAAAAGTAAGCTGGATTATGTGATCACGGATCGAAAAAAAAGGATTACTAAATCCGGATAAATTTTATCCAGATTAAACCTTTTGAAAAACTGGGCCCAGAACTTCATCAGAATTGGGAAAATCAGTTAAGTAGGAGGGGGGGGGGGTTGGTGATATCCAAAAATCGCTTGGCAATTTCCAAAAATCAAATACATTTTACCATATTTTTTCCATAACCTACTGAAGAACAAAATAGTAGTTAATAGTAACATTATTAACATGTTAATAATAAACATTTAAAAACAACGCACAAATAAAAAGCCATCAGCCAATCATTTGTTGTGACACCTGGGGTGATTATATTATTAAAGATACAGCAATAGCGTCGGATGCAGCACATTGATTTTATGGCAACAGGTTAAACTTTTTGACACCTCTACTGTACTCACGTACATTCAAAATATTTACAGACCACAACTGACCATGGAGGATGGTTTCTGAGGGGAGTTCTCCAAAATTAAATGATGAATAGACTTGAATTTATTGGTGTGTGTGTGTGCACGGTTGTGTGCAAGGTTTATATATTTATAACCACCTCCGAAAAATTGGGAGTCGCAAATCACTGGCATTGTTATTTTGGGGGTCGTGGGCTGAAAAGTTCTGGAACCCCTAATTTAAGTGACTTTGAAGTAACTGAGTAATTCAGAAACTGCTGATTTTTTTTTTTTTTTTGGGATATTCATGCAAAGTTATTTTCAGAGAGTGATGGTATATATATGGTATAAAAATACCTAGTGAGTAAAAAATACACCATGAAGTAAATGAGCTACAGCAGCAGAAGATCCTGCTGGTGCTACTCCTGCCAGCTAACAACTGAGTCTACAATTTCACATGGTTTGAAGGAGTGAAAGACTTGTCAGGTCAAATCAGTGGGAGTTTACATGATACAAGTAGAATGGGCGTGAAAGAGAAAGAGCGCTCTGATTGGCTTTTCAGCTACGAATCTGACCTCGAAACAAACAATCAAGTGACAAAATTAAGCAAATGACACCAGTCAAGAGGGGAACACAAAGAAGCCGAATGTCAATTTGTCACATTTCTTAAATATCTGCAGTTGATTTAAATTATCCAATTTTCAGATATATTTGCATGAGCTAATTCCTCTGTAGTTAGCAGGAATACTGTGAAAATGGTAGATAAATGCTGCTTTGTTTATGGTTTATATGTATGCAGCAATAGGGGAATTACCAACCTACATCACACATGACGTCACACGGGTTTAACTGCGCATACTGGTTGCAAAAAAAGACCGGTTGCAATAGCAAACATGTCGTGTTGTGCGGTGGAATGCCAAATTTGAAAGTACAAAAATAGAAAACCTACATTTTACTGTACATCACACTGCTTTTAATGCCAACCGCAGATGTCTTTGGCTAACAGCCATCATAAGAGCTGAATGGAGTGAGGACCTAATTAAAAATGCTAGACTCTGCAGTTCTCATTTCATATCAGGTAAGTTCACGATATGCTGAATCATACACATTACTTGTTTTTAATTGCAGCAATGATTTCAGCAAAAACAGTTCAATATAGTTAATTAAACTGCGGACACTGAATGCTTAGAATGAAACGTAAAATGTAAGTTCGATTACCCTACCGTACAGGTGCAGTTCGCTGTCAGAATGCAGTTGTTTTGCTTGTTGATGATTACCCAGGCCTTGTTTCGTCTTCTTTCCTTGTCTTTGGTTAGGCAGAACCTCGGTTTTTAGCACTACATAGTTTTGAATCTAGTAATCATGGAACATATTTCTTGCATAAGACCACACAGAACAAAATTGTAGGCATTCAAAGACTTGTAGGCCTTTAACTTCTCTCTTGTAAAATCAGTTGGAGTTTCAATGAGATAGCTGTATATTTCAGGCTGGATGCTTGGCCATTTTGTCTTATCCAATATCCATTGGGAGAGTGCTATCGCAAATGGACCTGTCAGACAAACGCCGCTCATTTTAACGTCAATTTTGTAGAATAACTGTGCTTATCACTGGGTGACAAGCTGTCATAATATGCTGAAAGCATTATGTAAATAATATATAATATGTAATCAATATAACTTATCTCCAATAAAACAACAAACCCTGTACCGCATAGGATGTCATTCCCTTGCTGTAAATGCTAGCGCTCCCGTTTTTTTACTGCAACCTTGCTGCGCGCACATCCTAAATGTTTACAAAACGGTAATTTGTCTATAGTTCTGGTTTCTCTGTGTGTAAGGATGATACAGATACTGCAACCTTCTGGTATAAAAACTGCATCCTTTCACGCAGGCGCAAAAAAAAGTTACTTTCTCATTTCAGTCGTCTTTTGTCTGTTTGGGGTATTCACATGCAGCTTTTTGGGCCAGATGCTGTCCAAACGTGATGTTATTTTAAGTCTAGGCAGCTCATATATCCAATTTAGACTAGGACTACTCTTAAGCCTTGTCTGTGTAACCATGGTTATATTAAAGTGTAATTTTAATACACAAGATGCCTCTATACTGATGCAAATTACCTGAAGTAATTTGTACAGTAAGCTGTATGGTGCGTTTCAGTGACCCAAAAGGATTTAGAAAATGACTTGGATTTATCTCCACTAGAAACTAAGAGATGTGGATTTGGATGGCAATTAAATCACCACACGACCTTGGTGTTTATCAAAAAACAGTAGGTAATTCAGCTGGGGACTTTCACATGGCTCGTCAGAGAAAAACAACAAACATTCTGGATTCTGACTGCAACAAAGTCACCAACTACCCTGTTAAATGGTGAAAATCCTTTACATCCCCCTGAGAAACAATTACCGCCTAAATAGGGCTTTAGCAACTCTTTTCAAATCTTCTGTTCTGTTGCCAGTGTAAATTGTAGCCTCACTTTGCTGATTTCAGATTGTCTTCATGCCTAAACAACACGTCATATATATATGGGGCATCATGGTGGCGCAGTGGGTAGCACGATCGCCTCACAGCCAAAACATCGCTGGTTCGAGCCTCGACTGGGTCAGTTGGCATTTCTGTGTGGAGTTTGTATGTTCTCCCCGTGTTTTGGTGGGTTTCCTCCGAGTGCTCTGGTTTCCCCCACAAGTCCAAAGACGTGGTATAGGTGAATTGGGTAAGCTAAATTGTCTGTAGTGTATTTGAGTGTGATTGAGTGTGTATGGATGTTTCCCAGTGATGAGTTGCAGCTGGAAGGGCATTCAATGCATAAAACATATGCTGGATAAGTTGGCAGTTCATTCTGCTGTGGTAACCCCAGATTAATAAAGGGACTAAGCCGAAAAGAAAAAGAAGAGTTCAGATGCAAAACCCTCTAAATCTATCAGGCCTCTTTTTTTGTAAATGACCATCTTCTACCGGGCTCCTCTGATTAGGTTCACAAGTTTCAGGTAGTGATAAGGTTATTAGCTTGTAGTGATAAGGTTATTAGCTTGTAAATACAATACCTTTTTTTAAATGTTGCTTTAGGCAATTCTTTGGTTTTTAACAAGGTTAATTAGCTGAAAAATAACTAAAGATGCAAATATTTTACCAAACATAAAACACATTAAACAAACCGCCTACAATTAAAAACACATTAATCTGTCAAGTAAGTGGCGTGCAAAAGTAACTCCAATATGGATTCAGGATTTCAAAAAGTTTTGATTTAGCATTTGTTTTTACTGCCGTCACTCGTATGCATGTGAACTTGGTGGGCGTGTACGCACAATGGCGGATCTGTGTGAATAGGTGCGCAGATGTACAAATGTACATTTGCTGAAAGACAATTAAGGCTACTTATCAGAATTATGGGAATTGTCGGCATGACAATATTTAATTAAATTAACATTTTTTAGTCTTATGCCTTACCCAGAATATAAAAAATACAAATACTTTTAGATCATTTATTTTAATCAATACTATTGAAATGTGAAGAGAGTTTCAACCAGCACAACAAAATATGTTGTCACCTACAATCACCTACTGCACCTTTAAACACCTTTGACGCTAAAAAGAAGCTGGTTGATACAACATTTATGGCAATGTTGAACTACGGTTCTATTATCTACTGTTCTATTATATACTATTATCTATATACATACTTCGTCTCAGAGTCTACATGCATGGTCCACTTAGATTTAGAACTAATTTTAAATCCCTTATCATTGTAAGGTAGATTGGTCAGCTTTGTCCACTCATTGGGTCAGGCATTGGCATATCTTTGTTTACAAATCTATATTGGGTTTACTCCCAACATATCTCCAGAATTACATTTGTAAAAACCTGTCCTTAGCTATGACCTTTGGTCACAGGATATTTATTTACTGTCTGTTCCTAAAGTGCGGACTGAGATGGGGGAAAAAAAGGTATTTTTAAATACTCAGTACCTTTTGCATGGAATAATCTACAAACTAAGTTCACTAAATGCTTTTAAAAAGAGTATAAATGATTTAGAAATTGAAACACAGACTTGTAGATGTTTTGAATAGTTTGTTCAATTCAATTCAATTCATCTTTATTTGTATAGCGCTTATACAATGTAGATTGTGCTAAAGCAGCTTCACATGGAAGTTTATAGTGAATTGAAACAGTGACAGTTTGTTTGTCAGTGTGATTCATGTTAACTGTCAATTTGCTTATTTTACGTGGCCGCCATTTTAAAACACGAAAGCAAGGCTGCGGTAGGAAGAAACCCGGAAGCATAGAATCAGCACTGTAAACATTGCAACAACATGATGTGTACTACAAACCTCCAGCTGTTGTCGTGATTTCAAAATGCAGAAATGGTGTAAACATCACTTTAATATAATTCAGTTCAGTTAAATTTAAACAATTAAAAGCATATTAGGCATCAAACAACGTCACACTCTCTTTAAGAGTAATATGCTTAAATGTCCAAGACTTCAATTCATGGCAGCAGGTAAACACCGTGGGGACGCTTCCCTGCTTCAGCCTATGTAAACCGGTGAACAATAAAACAATGCAGTCCTCTGTAGGACACCCTCGTGTTGTCTTTAACAGTGTTGTCACGGTACTGAAGTTTTAGTACTACAAAAACTTGTAGTACTAAAATTACTACAAGTTTTTGTAGTAAAAAACCTGCTAACATTCAAGCGCCACTGAGCGCATTCTTAAACAGCTGATTTGCCGTAGTATTCATCAGTGCTCAACAGAAATGACTGTGATTGGCAATGACGGTCATCAGTTCACCACTCTTCACAGTTTGCAAACACAGATACACGGACACTGAAGCCTTTTAAATCTGCAAAGATCAGTTGATTCACCAAGGTGATCGCTCGTCTGTGTTACACTCTGTAAACATCAGTAAAGTGGGGTGAACTGATGACCTTCACGGCCAATCACAGTCATTTCTGTTGAGCATGTGAACACAATGGCAAACAAGCGGTGTTTAAGAACGCCATCAACAGTGCCTTAAATGTTAACAGGAAATAGACTTTTTTTTTCAATTCAGTACCGAAATTTTAAATCTTGGCAAGTGTAATATAGTAAAAAAAATCAGTTAATTAACTGGAGTGTGATAAATGGCATCTAAAACATGTGTTTGGGAAAGACAACCTTAGGTAATAAGTGCAATTTCCCTTAACTTAGCTGAAAATTAGGTCCAATATCCCTTTTAATTTTTTACTATTTATTCAGAACGGACCTTCGGGTCACTCGGAAGGTGGTAAAAGTATAAAATTGTGTCACTTTCTTTTCGCTGATAGGATATACAGCCAGGTGCACAATATTCCTGTGTGACTCAGGCGATACTTCGGGGTTTCTTCCCACCACAGCCTCGATTTCGCTGTTAAAAATGGCAGCCGAATGAAATCAGTCAATTGTTTTTTGTTTGTTGTCTTTTAGACCCATGTGACATGTCTAATTTGGCCAGGACGCTCTTGTAAAAGAGATTTTTAATCTCACTAGCTACAATTACATCCACCAATTTTAATGCACATTTAGGATATGCGCATAAAAAACGGTTGATGGAAACGCCATGATGTCCATACATTTCGAAAATGCACATAAAAAATATATGCGCATAACTGAGAAGGTTAAACATTGTATTCAATAAGAAAAGATTTGCATAAACTACAATGGAAACATTTTTACCAAACAAATTCCAGTATGCGCATTAAAGAAGGTCATGTGATTTTGTAGTAAGAGATCATGTGATGATAATAATGTGTGTTAATGGACAAACCAGCAGGCTGAGCACATTGTAAAACATCTGAAATGTTGTTTTGGTCATTCTAAAACACCTTGACCGTTTCAGTATTAGTGTTATTATATTATTAATGACCTCCAGAATCAAGAGCGTATGTGCTCTGCGTCTCACGCATTCAAACGCCATCACGTGTTCACTTTGTGTCAGGATTGCCTTCTGAGGCGCAAGTCATTTATTAAATGAAGAAAAGATTGACGTAGCTTCTTCTACTGCAGCAAAATTCAGTTTTTACTGTTGATATGTGGCACCAGTTTACCAGCAAGTGACGATTTTATTCTCTTTGACTCGTTGGATGAAAACGCTGCTTTATCCGCACGTCTTTTAATGCGATAATCCAGTTTTGCGCATAAAGTTAATTCGCATTTTTGGATTGAAACATAGCTAATGTGTCTTTCCTGGTAAAATAATAATAATAATAATAATAATAATATATTTTTGAGAGTTTACAGAACAAATCATTGTTATACAATGACTTGCCTAATTAACCTTAAGCCTTAAATTGCACTTTAAGCTGAATACTAGCATTATGAAAATTAGCAAACTATTTATGTACTGTCATCAAGGCAAATATTACATATATCAGTTATTAGAAATGTGTTTTTAAAACTATTATGTTTAGAAATGTGTTGATTTTTTTATGTAATATTAAAATATAATAAAATTATATAAATTGGGAAAAAATATACAGGGGGGCTAATAATTCTGACTTCAACTTCATATATATAATACACTTCAGCTATCCTTTTCAGATATTTTCTCCACACCTGCTTTCACAGCTTCAGAGGGAAAAAGAAAGCTTAAACTGCATTTAAAGAACAAAGAAAAGTGCAAATGCTGGGAGCAGCACAGCTCTCAGTCGTGGTTTGCTCTCAGTGCCATATGCACATCAATCCCAGAGTCCACCGGGGATGCTCCCTTCACCTGCTCAGATGAAGCTGAACACACCTGAATAACAAGCTCCAGACTTTCAGTCCTAAAACCCAGATCTCATTTTTGTGTGTATGTGAGTGTGCGCTGTGTCCAGACGGGCTGGGAGAGTCGGTGGCAGACATGCTAGCGCAGGTTGGGTTTGAGAGAGCTAAAAATAGCTTCGGAAGAACGTGAGACGCCTCTGCAAACGAAGCCCCCCTATCTCCATCTCTGCTGTGATGGATGGCATGGTGGTGTCGAGTGAACGTGTGTGCCAGAAGAGGGGGCAAGATGCCTTCAGAAAAACGCAGAGGGTTGTGGAGGCAGACAGAGATCGGAAAGCAGAGATGACACAGTAAGAAAGAGAAGCCAAACGATCAAATAGAAAGTGTGAAAGAAAAACAGACGATCCTCATGAAGTGATGCTGTCGAATACTAGGAGTTACACTAAAGCATATTTATGACTGCTGTGGTGTTGGAGATGCATCCATTACAATTGTTTAAGTATACAGTGGGGGGAATAAGTATTGGGCAAGTCATGTTTTTCCCTGGGAATACTATTTCTAAAAGAGCTGTTGACATGGAATTGAACCAGATTTTGGTAAAAACCCAAACAATACAAACATAAAAATAAAAATAACAAAAATAACAATGTAATGACACATGAAGAAAAGTACTGAACTACTGAAACGTATTTAATGCTTTATATAAAAGGCTTTTTTTTCCCAGAGATGGGTTGCGGCTGGAAGGGCACCCGCTACGTAAAAATTGTGCTGAATAAGTTGGCGGTTCATTCCGCTGTGATGACATTGGATTAATAATGGGACTAAGCCGACAAGAAAATGAATGAATGAATAAAAGGCTTTTTTTGGTGATGGCAGCTTAAAGACGCCTCTCATATGGTAAATGAAGTCACATAAATTGTTTAGGTTTGTTTTTTTTATCAAATAAGTTTTTTATTTGGTCATTGAATAAACTTATAATAATCACAAATTCCAGGATTAGTTTTCTGATAGTTTTCTGATAACAAAACAAAAGACAAAGCAAAAAAAAAAAAAAAAAAAACAAGCCCAGCCTGTAAGTATACAATACAGTGATAATCAAAACAACTTTTTAGTTACAATACATTGCTTTGGGGATAATTCCCCATGAAGTGACAAAAGAAAGCCCCCAAGTCTTCTGAAATTGTCCAATGTTGCCCTTTAAGATATATCTGGTTTGTTCCAAGTGTAGAGTAGATATCAATGCTTGAAGCCATAGTTTAGCAGTTGGAGGATTCACATTTTTTCCAGTACAATAACAGCAGCTTTTTGGCTGTAATCAAACAATATGTAAGGAATTTCCATTGTGTACTGCTCAATGAATATGTATAATCAGAATGTCCTAATATAACAAGCACTGGGTCAGGATCTACGTGTTGATCAAGGACATCTGAAAGCACATTAAAAACCTTGCTCTAGAATCTTTTTTTTTTTTTTCACAGACTTCAACAGAGTGTAAAAATCTTGGTGGTTCTGTGGGTCTCGTCTATCCAATCTGATCTTTATATTGTATTCTCTATTAGATTCAAGTCAGGTGATTGGCTGGGCCATTCTACAGCTTGATTTTCTTTCTCTAAAAGTGTTTTAGTTTCCTTGTCTTTATTTTGGATCATTGTCCTGCTGAAACGTCAACCCTGGTGTCATCTTCATCTTCCTGCTAATGTAGATGTTAGACTAAAGCAGCTATTATTAATATACAATGACAAAGGGCAGAGGGTTGCGGAAGAACTACTGAGACATTTCAACTGAAGTCTGGGCTTTTTCCATGTGTTCAATACTTTTTCCCTGCATCATTTTATTACACATAACCTCATTAGTAAACTAATTAGTAGTGGTATAAAAATCTCACGGTTCGGATTACACTACAGTTTTTGAGTCATGGATCTGACCATTTGTTGAATCAGCAAAAAAGGGAGGAGAAAAATGTCATTTGTTTTCCATTTATACAAAAATAATACTGCAAAAACCATTTTTTTTTAACAAACAGAACTTAGTACCTGTAATTTGAATAAAAATAAAATTCAAGAAGGAACCAGCTAAAAAAAAAAGGAAAATAATTAACAGGTAAAATTATCTTTGCTACTGTTGCTGATAATGCTAAAACTAGAAATGTAACATTTTGTACAACATATCATATTTATTTTCAATTAATAATTCAACAATTCACACACAAAACTTCCTGTCTCATTATAGATCATTTTTAAAAACCTATTATTCAGTGACATAATTTAGATGGTTGTTTATCGCCACCTATTGGTTAAACAATGTAACTGCTACAACATTCATCAGTGTCAAGTTCCATTAAACAGTGATTTTAATCTGTACCATAAACATCAGTGTTTATATCTAAACTATAAACTGTTCTTCCAGTACTTCTGTGTTATTTGACTGTTTGTAACGAACTGAAAAAGTGTAAAACTGAATCTCGATCAGACGCAGACTTGAATGCAGCACTTCGTAGGATTAATAAACATATGCAAAACATATTTAATATATTTAATTTTTATGTTTAACTGTGCAGCTTTACACTGAATGCATTAATGCAGGCTAAACAAACAGTGACACAAAACACCTTTAATTAGCCTAAGAAAGCATTTAGGTCCAACCACAAACGTTTTCCATCATCATTTTATTTTACAGGGAAGCCAAAATGCTTTTATATACATGATTTAAATGACACAGGAGGTGATCTCTCTGCAATTGCTATAAATGTTCAATTAACATACGAGTTAAAAAAAAATTATTAATCTGCGGGTCACGTGTTGTCCGAACGCTGGGTTGTGATCCGTTACACCCCTACTCATTAGGTTTTGTTTTCTTTGCATATATGGATTCCTTTGGTTGTAACCAACATCCGGTGAAAATTTTAAGTGAACAGCACATGTAGAAATATGTTTTTTATAATATGAGAAAAACGGTGACGTGTTTAATACGCATTTCCCCCACTGTACAGATGTGAAAAAGAATAGAAAGAGACGGAGACAGCGAGGGAAAGCCAGCTCTTTATACCGTTTTGACAGCCTGCTGTGGCTGAGGTGAATGGATAATCTCTTCTGCTGAGGTGCTAACAAAAGCCGCTCTCAATTAATGGCTCTTATTAAGCAGCAGGGCAGCCAACTTGGGGCTAATATACTCACAAATCAATGCTAATATTGCTAACAGTACTAACACAAAAATAATCATATCTCCAACAACCGGTTTAAGACGAGGATTAGATCGGACAGCTGCAGTCAGTCTCCTGTTTTCCAGAGATTCTGCTGTCTCAGAGCCATCAGTCTGTCTCATGCTCGGATGATACCGCGTCTCAGCTCAGTAACATCACATATCGTTCTGGAGCACATCATCAACACCAACTCCAAATACCTGCATTCATATTTTAAGGAATTTCTGCTAAAAAGCTGCAATTTAGTGAATACCTGTAATGCAACTAGAAATAGAAGGAATTCACAATTAATCACATTTATATTCTATAAAGAACATGTAACCTTCTTATGATCACTTCACAAGATTTGACATGTATTATTACTCTCACTTGATCACGACACCAGAGTTGATCCAATTCTGTGCACCTTCTTTTGTTTTTTCACATCAGACATCCACACGTGTCAATTTCGTCACAATCCTCTTATATACAACTTGTTTGTTCCATTTTGATGAAATCTGACTACAATTTTATACTTTTACGGTCAAAAGCTTGTGCTCTCCTACACATGCACAACACACTAACAACTCATGTGTGCCATAAACATGCATACTAAAAACAGCAAACTACACATGTGCAGTAGAAAAAAGTGACAAAAGACATGACATACAAATCAAGAACACATCATACACTCTGCAAAATAAGACACAAGACATGTATGGCCTGATTTGTTGCTATTTTTAGCCCAGCGCAACTGAAATTTTCCTGTTTTGCACCACGTTGTTAAAAAGGTAAATCCATTAGCATCACTTTGTGGACTCATGGCTGTGCTGGTCTATGAAGGAGATGTGTTAATGCACATTGTTGGCGCGTTGCTATTTTAAGGAACCAAAATAGACCAATGAAATGTGTCGTTGAACTAAAAACTGGACTAAAATCAAGGGCAGAGGGTGTAAGTTATGCACCTATGCAGGTCCAAATGCTTATACATTGCTTAATCTACACAGGATGTACAGTAATACACAAATATATTTACATAAAAAAATAAAGGATTAGATTGTTACAAAAGTTATGTTATATGCATAAATATAAAAACCACTGCCTCCATGTTTACTTCACCTTGGGTTTTTTTCAGTTTATTCATGACAATTTGCATTTGTATAATACTATAAGTGGTAGTACTATTTATTATACGCATATTTATATTTGTTTTAAAAATTTTTTTTTTTGATTTGTCTACATGTGGGGTTTGGGAGACGTATGCATCTCCATATTGGACAATAGAAAGTTTTTTGATCACACCTGGTTATTATTGTCCTTCCACCATAAAGTAAAGAAGTAAAGTAACGAGTAAAAGTAAAGTAAAGAGAAAGTAAAGAGAAAGTAAAGAGGCAGAATGGAGGACAAATTCTTTAATTTCGCGCTGCAGATGGTCTGTTTAACTATTTTCTCGCTAGTAAAGTGATAAAACACAGGTAGTACAGATGAATATCAAAAAATAGATCATGACCATATAAACAAAATGTTAAAAGGAAAATAAAAATAAGAAATAATAGATGCAAATCATATAAATTTGTAAATCGACCAAAAACAAAACACACACACCCACACACACAAACAAATTGGGTGTTGCCAATATTATATAAAAAAAAATTTGTCCCATTACATGTTTGCTTACAATGTGGGTCTCAAAAATGCAGACATTTTCTCCATTTATAAAATTACACTCACTGGCCATTTTATTAGGTACACCTTACTAGTACCGGTTGAACCCACTTTTGCCTTCATAACTGCCGTAATGCTTCGTGGCAAAGATTCAACAAGGTACAGGAAATATTCCTCAGAGATTTTGGTCCATATTGACATGATAGCATCACGCAGTTGCTGCAGATTTGTCGGCTGCACATCCATGATGCGAATCTCCCGTTCCACCACATCCCAAAGGTGCTCTATTGGATTGAGATCTGGTGACTGTAGAGGCCATTTGAATGCAGTGAACTCATTGTCATGTTCAAGAAACCAGTCTGAGATGATTCGTGCTTTATGACATGGTGCGTTAACCTGCTGGAAGTAGCCATCAGATAATGGGTACACTGTGGTCATAAAGGGATGGACATAAATTGAATGACTAATTTGAGAACTAATAAGCAAAACAAGATAATATTTAACATGTCAACACTTGAAGCATGACACAAAGTATGCACAGCAAAAAATAATCATCTAAATATGATAAATAAACGAATGATTTAAGAAGACACAGAGCAAAAAAAAGTGCCAGTGCGATAAGATAATTGCACTTGGTAAGACTTTTTGGAAATAAGTAAAAAAAAATCTTAAAACAAGTATTATAACACTTATTCTATAACTAATTAGCTTAAATTATTAAAAAAAAAAAAACACGCACACAAATCGGGGGTTGCCAACATCATAGCTATTATAATTTTGTCCCATTACATTTTTTACCATTTGCATTTTCTCCACTTACTAAATTCAATTTCTGTTATAATTTTTTAAAAAGCTGCCGCTCATCCAAACTCCAAGCTCCACTCAAAAATCCAAGGTCTTCTGAAAGATTTCCAGTAAAAATCTATATATTGCTGATGAAACCAGTGACCCAAACTTGGAGTTTGAGAGATTAGTTTGTTTGCTGCGTTTACAGTAGGCTACAAGACAAGCCTCTTCAAAAACCCTGAAAGAATTGGATCATGAGTCGCTTGCATGTATAAAAAAACACACAGTGTCATGCATCACTTGATAAAATTGCTGCCTCTGTGATTTAGTTATGCATAATTAAGCCATAACTAGGTTACAGTGATCCTACTAATCAACCAACTTTAGGCATCACGGAAGCTAAATGTTTTTGAATGCTTCTCCATGCTTTAAACACTCATTAAACGTCCGCAGAGGATGGCCAGGTGGACTGTAAAGTATGTATTACAGCTGTTACTGTGTCCATACTGTTCCACACATGCCATCTGTCAACAGGAGAACTGGGAGCCTGATTACCATAGCATTATGAGCATGTACAATCATAAAATCACTCCATTTGCAGCAAAAATTCTAAATATTCAATAGGTTTATATTCCAATATGGAAAGCCTTCCTAAAACATCATGAAAACGTATTTTGCATATGATTTTGGTTTTTTATGAGTCTGATATGACCATCTTAACACAACATGATAATAAAAAGAAACAAGCCATTAGCCATCATTACAAAAATAAATAAATAAATGCTTTTCTTATTTAGATTTTTTTTTGTTCTGTTTCTTGTCCAAATATATATATATATTTTTAATCAAGAAGTATTTTCTAGACAAGCAGAAACATATTTGTCATGAACACACTCTGGATTTAGTATGGTATAATGAATATTTATACGGCGATGTTGATGTATTTAGTCTTGGCGGTATAGACCTCCTACGCTGCTGCTCCTTTAATTATTATGGCAGAGCAAGTACCGAGACCTGCTACTACCAGTATATACACAGACATGCCTTCTGAGAATATAACACGCTGCTGTTGAAAACATAATACATACTGTATGTATCCCCTGAAGCAGATCAAAACACAGGCGGAGCTGGGGTGGAGGAGGGTCTCTGAAAATGTGCAGCAGCTTAACAGTGTAAATTTAATTTAACATGTAACTTAATTTTAACATATATTTTGTTAGTTTTTAATGAAAACTTACTTAATTTTGACATTATTTTTGAAACCAAGACAAAATTGTTGCTTTTTTTATAGAAAATGCTTCTTGATTTAAGAATGAAACAAGACAAAAACTTTAAGTAGGGAAAGCAATTTCTTTTTTGTTGCAGTGATCACTCTTTTGGTATGATCCAAATGTTCTGAAGCCAGCTGATAGATAAAACAAGCAAAATAATATGCCAATGGGATAATAAAGGGCTGCTCAATATATCGTTTTACCATCAATATCCCAATGTGCACATCCACAATAGGCATATCGCAAATATATGCAATGTTAAGTCTGAATTATAGTTGCGCAGGAGCTACAGAATTGTATTCAATCACTGTGTTTATATGGAATTTATATGATTATGCAAAAAAAATCTTAATTAGAATATTTGTCTCATTTGTAGTTCAAATATCTACATTTCAAAGTGAAAATCTGATTATTTCACTTACACCATTGGCAGATAATTTAACTTGTTTTAAGTAAAATCTTTTAATCATGACATTTCTTCTGATGGTGAAAACAAAACAAATTTTAATTGCTCTAAGATTTTTTTTAAATTTGGACTGGAAACAAGACAAAAACTCTTAGAAAGAATTTTAAGCATATATTGTCATTCCCATGCAGCATATCTTATACAAGATCCAAAACAATGTATTTTTCTATTGTGGTTCTTCAATTTCTGTAGCTGAATACTGTTAGACTCCCCAGAAAACTAATAGAAAATCAAATAGTGCTATTTAAACTGTCTTATATAATATCAATATTTATTACAGAAAAATAGAATATCTCAATATCAGACTTTTCTAATATTGTGCAACCCTGAAATAAAAAATAAACCCTGAAATAAACATTGAAATAAGATTGCTTACCCCATTGGCAGATTATTTTGCTTGTTTTAAGGAAACACTCACTTAATTTTGACATATTACTTTTGAAAACAAGATGACATGTTTTACTTGCTTATAAAATGCTTCTTAATTTAAGATTTTTTTAGATATTTGGATTATAAATTGTTGAGATTTTAAGCATATATATCCATTTCCATCCAGCATATCTCATACAAAATCCCAAAATGTGCATAAAAACATTGGAATCATGACTAGTTACTTACACAAAGATTCGAAACCACCAAACATCAATTAGCACGTGCCAGATGTTCCTGAATATAAATGTCTGAGGGATCTGTGAATGGCTGCATTCTCAGCCAGCTTTTGGAGGCATAACATCATGTTTTGTTTTGTTGTTTTTACTTTAAATGGCAAACCTCATTTACTTGAGCGGCACAGCTCTGCTGGGTAATCAACATGAATGAACTAACTCAAGCCAGACATCTCGGTAAATGGGAATGACACTCAATATGAAACTAATAAAGGGATAGTTCACCCCAAATGAAAATTCTGTCATCATTTACTCATCCTCCTGCATTCCAAACCTTTATCACTTTATTTCTTCTGTGCAACAACAAAAGGAAAAAATATTGCAGGATGTCAACAGTGCTCCGATTCAATATGCGGATTGTCAAGCTAGAAAAGTGATGAAAAAGCATCATAAAAAAGGAGAATATTATATTCCAAATCGTCTAAAGCTGTGCAATATCTTTGTTTGAGGAGGAGATCGAAATATAAGTAATTCACAAAACAATCCCCTCAAATTTTGTTGAAATCAAATATGGTGCGTTAAGAAGTTGGATGTCAATGAGGTCAAATTTGAAAGCTAATAAACAAAACTAAGTAATATTTAACACTTGAAGAGTGACATACAGTATGCACTGCAAATAAATAACCACATAAATAAGAGAAATAAATGAATCATTTAAGAAGACAGACTAGAAACAACTGCCAGTGTCAGTAGTCTTACTATTTTATAAGATTTAAAAATAAAAATAAAAAAGACAAAGAAAAAAATGCTTTAAAATAAACATTATAGCACTTATGCTTTTAAAATATATATATATTTTTTTGCATTATTTAGTCTGTTACAGTCACCAGCGATCTAACTACTGCGGATCGCTGGAGAACTACACACAGGCCACATTTACGAACTACAACTCCCAGCATACACCTCACACACACCAGTTCCTGTTTGACATTTATTACACGCACACACACAGCTGGAGGATCGTGATGAACTGATTACATGGATTTTAAATACAGCACAGACACACATATCAGTGCACATTTTGACCCTCTTTCCTTGCCTTGCCATGTTCAACCTTTGCTTTGTACCTTTGTTTATGTAGTTTGCCACCTGGGCCGATCTCTTTGCCTGTAACCCGACTACTCTTTTGCTTCACTCATACTAGTTTGCTCCTGTTATTGACCTTTGCCTGTCTGACCATTCTCTGTTGAATAAATACTGCATGTGGATCCTCAATTGCGTAATCCACATCCAAATACTACATGACATAGTCCTATTATCTTAAAACTAGCTTGTTAATAACTTTTTTTTGGTGTGGAAACTAGAGTTACTAAACATGAGAATTTGTCTGAATTTTAGAATTGTCATTATATCATAAACGATCCAAAGCATTCAAACTTAAAACAAGATTATTTTATAATCACGATCACACATACATGCAAATTGTCCCCAATGTTTAATTAAAATTAAGACTTAACAGTAGTTACAATGCAAAATGATCACCATTGGTGTAAATCCCAGGGGGGATGGAGGGAACATGCCCCCCTCTCCCAAAAAGTTAGGTAAAAAAAAAAAATAATAAAAATAAATAAATAAATAAAAAATTGCACTCTCTATTGTGAAATATTTAGGTATGCATATCTAAAATACTTGTGTAAGTAGAAAAAAACAAAAACAAATGCAAAAAAAAGCACTTAGAAACAGCTGAGCCACCACCCCCCCACCCCCCACCCCCCGCCTCCTCACAGTGGTTTGGCCCACTGCCTGCCTCCAGTTCATCTCACCTGCTCTATAAACATGAGTCAAGTGTGTGACTGCGGATCAATTCACGTGGAACTCTAGTAAGTAGGGTATTTTATTCACTAAATAAAGCGATTCTGGTTGGCACGGTGGCTCAGTGGTTAGCACTGTCACCTCACAGCAAGAAAGTCATTGGTTCGAGCCCCGGCTGGGTCAGTTGGCATTTCTGTATAGAGTTTGCATGTTCCTCAGGGTGCTCCGGTTTCCCACACAGTCAAAAGACATGCACTATACTGTAGGTGAATTTGGTAAGCTAAATTGTCCGTAGTGTATGCGTGTGAGTGAGAGTGTATGGGTGCTTCCCAGTATTGGGTTGCGGCTAAAAAGGATCCGCTGCATAAAACATGCTGGATAAGTTGGCGGTTCAATTCGCTCTGGCGACCCCTGATGAATAAAGGGACTAATCTGAAAAGAAAATAAATTAATAAATGGTCCAAACTTTACATTTCTGTCCAGAGAGGTCATGTTTTGATCTTTGATTAGTCTCATGCAGTCACGAGATACGATTTCGTAGGTCAAAGTTCACCAAGCTTGAACTTTTCAAAGCACTGAATTGCTAAATCTGTTCACAAGCTTGCGTTTCCGGTCTGTCACATGTGCGTGCATATGAATGGAAGTTTATAGGGGAAAAAGTGCAGTGTCACCACAGCTTAATTTTAAAACAATCATAATAATCCTACACAATCAATAATCCTACACAATTTCTTAAAGAGGAAATAAAGCACTCAGTCAAGTTTACATTATTTTGTACATTGGATTACACTAATGAAAATATATTAATCAAACTGGATTAATGTAACCATTTAGCAGAAAATAGCATGTTTTACTATAGATTTTAGACCTAGGGCATAGGACATAATTGGTTTGTTTCCGTTGCCTCAGCTGAACAGATACAATAGAAATAAAGGAGTGAACACAGAGACTGCAAAGTACGGTGGCCGGGAAGTGCAAAACAATATCACAAAGTGTGAAACACTTTTACAAAGCTCAGGACAAATTTACATTTTGAAAAACATTTTTATCTATCATAAAAAACAATGACATAGAAAAACAAATTTAACCAAGGACAAAACAAATTTACATTTTAGAAAAAAAATAAAAAGATGCAAAACACTTTTACCAGTCCCGAAACAAATTTACAATTACAGATTCTTACGGAAAGGGAATGTACCACACACCGGAAGTGACGTGGGGAAAAGTGTTGTTGTCATTGGTGCTGAGCGCGGTAAATTTATGTTGTGGAGTACATGGCGTGAATAAAGTTTATGGTGACAGAATGTGGACTGCGGTCGAGGGATGTTTTGCCTGTTTTGTGGATAACACATGAGCAGCTCAACACAGTTTTGCTTTTTGTGTGGTCGGTGTTTGGAGTTTATAAAGGACCGGACCAGACGGAATCACTAGACATACTGCATCAATGTATTCAATATTTTAAAAAGGGCGACTTAAACGATGTAATCGTGGACATGATGTCAAGTGTGCACCGTGTACACATCTGCTTGAGGACTCTTATTAGTAAACTGAGCGAAGCCGGTGTTACAGTTTAACTAGTGACCGTGTTAACTGATGACCTTTTTCCAGACGTAAGCTATTCACGTTTGCCGATTGGCAGATTCGTCACTTTTTCACAGTAACAAAACATGCTCATACCAAATAAATATTCTTATTACTTGGTGTCAGTGTCATTGTAAACATTATTGATTTTAATATTTGTGTGGCAGAACAGTATATAACCAAAATAATGTAAATAAATTATTAGAATTGACATGTCATCAATGGGATTCGAACCCAAGTCAAAAGGTTCAGCATGAGTATCAATAGACCTATCTAGCTGAGCTATTCAGGACTAGATATTGAAGCCGGTTTTGATATCTTTATCAGTCAACATATGCTGTGCTGTGATTGATTCCATGTACTTGCGTTTACATGTTTCTATAAACTCTCACGCTGATATTTTTTTTCAGTATAGCTCTAAATGACAAAATGATGTTTTATCACACTTGGTCAAACCATGATTTTTATAGTTGTAGACTTGTGTTAACCTGTGTCTACAAAGTCATGCGAACTGATATTTTCTGGTGTGTGGTACATTCCGCATCACTTTTCGGTCGGTTTTTCTTTTTTTTTTTCATTTGATGAGCTTTGCTTCACTCTGTATTATGCTGCCTGACTGCCTGTATGGGTTTCAGCCATGGTTTCAACAAGGTCCGTTACTAATGAAATTGGGCAGGTTATTAATTTTACATGGCAGTTTTTTACGTCCTTCATACATGTTGAGAGATCGAGTTGATAAACTTGAAAAGGGATTATGTCTTGACATAATCCACACAGAGGTGACTTAGTAAAGCATGAAGTCATGTATCATTTTAATTGTTGCATTAGTCTTAACGTAAATCCCCTTCGTCAGGCAGCACTGGAGCAGTTGAGAGAGTGGACCATAGCTCATAAAATGAAAGGCATTAACAAAAGACAAATACAGAACTTAAGTGTTGTATTTGTTGTATTTGCACCAGCTCTGAGATGCATGTACACAACTTCATGCATTGGGTTAAATTAGGCTGTCCAGTCTCTGTGTTCAATCCGTTACAATCATGGTTGAACCCCAGACAGGCAGCGTAATATAGAGAGTGAAGCAAAGCTCATCAAATGATTGGTAATTAAAAAGGGGAAAAAGAAAAATAGAATAAATATATTTTTATATTAGACACACATCTGATGCTTGTAATTGCACCAGATCCATGTCCACAACTTCACTCATTGGGTTAAATTAGGCTTTCCAGTCTCTTTGTTCAGTCCTTCCACTGTATCTGTTGTTCAGCTGAGGGAATGAAACCAACCTCGTGATGTCAGACACAGCGGCATTCCAAGATGGTGGCGCCCTAGGTCTAAAATCTATAGTAAAACATGCCGTTTTCTGCTAAATAGTTACATTAATCCAGTTTGTTTAATATATTTTCATTAAAGTGAAATCCAATGTATAGGATTTAGTGGGTGGGAATAATATTGTAGTGTAATTAATATGGGCTACACTAATGTTACCTAAACCGTCCAATAGTCCAGATTATATAAAAGAACAGTCTAAAAAATAACACAAAATCTATTTTCTTAATATCCACAGAAGAAAGACAGACAGTTATAAAGCTCCGGAATGACATGAGGGTAAGAGAACGATAACCAAACTCTCATTTTGAGCGGACCATTCTTATAAGCAAAAGCCACATTCGAGAAAGAAAAAGCTGAAGACATCATTTCCCAGTGGAAAATGATCTGAATTTCACACGAGAGACACAAGCAGGTTACGAGTTTCCTTACTCACCCTTTACAAGAGATGAAGAGTGCAAACACCCACACACACACTCCAAAACTTGTGTCTGTAATTTAGCGTAAAGCGGCCGATTTCTCTGCCAGCAGTGCGGTCCCTGTAGTCTTTGCTGTACGCACATCACAGGTGTCCCTCTGCGATTAACGTCAGGGAATAGGGCTTTTGTCACACTTTCAAATTTTTAACCGAAAGCCTCCAGAGACACACGCTCTTTTCTTCATATCACTTCTTTCTCCGCCTTTTCCTTTTTTTAATATTACACATAGTCTTTTGTAAGTCACTCTACAGTGAACACAGCCAACAACGCACCCGGGTGGGGAATGTAAGCAGATGTTAAACTAAAGCCCTGCTCACATTGTGCGATTACAGCCACTATTTGGTTGTCTGAGGGTACTTTCACACCTATAGATTGATTGTTTTGTTCTGAAACACGGATTCATATAGTTTCAATGCTGCTTTTAGTTCTTGGTGTGGTTCAATTTCACACAAAGATTCTAAATGGACCAAAATAGTGAAAAGAAGTCATGTGTGAGTAAACTTTCCTCACATTGGTCAGAGTTTCGTGGTATATTTTCTGAGATTCTGCTCAGCTGTCATACGTCAACATTTTATTTTATGGCAATGAGATATTAGACATTCTAAGCAAAATAATGCACAATAATTTTAAATGGTGACACCCACAGATATAGCCATCCCCAAATATAAATTTAAAAATTTACTATAACTTATTAATAAAGTCATCTGGAATGGCAAAGAAAGCGTTCTTGTAGGGAATCCAGAGTTCATCAAGATTCTTTGGATTCATCTTCAATGCCTGCTCCTACATTTTACCCCAGACATGCTCAATAATGTTCATTTCTGGTGACTAGGCTGGCCAATCCTGGAGCACCTTGACCTTCTTTGCTTGCAGGAACTTTGATGTGGAGGCTGAACAATTTGCCCTCTCCTGTGGTTTGTAGTGTAATGGCCAGCACAAATGTCTTGATACAGGCTTAAGGCAAAGTGAGGGATTTGAGTGACCCAATCCATAAAATAAACAAATCTTTAAAGGTGCTGTATGTTTTTGATTATTCTAAAGCATAAAAAATACCATAATATGTGTGCAGATATTTAAGAAACATTCTAAGTGAACATACTTGTTTAATTGAAAAACAATGCTGAAGTCAGATATTTTGCTTTGAAAATGTTTTTTCCGTGCCGGAACGCTGTCTTTGTTTAGGCAAATTTAACCTGCACAATGCCAGTTTAGCCAATTATAATTCAGCCCCCCGGGTGTCCTTGTTGGAAAACTGCGTATTTCATTCATTCATTCATTCAGAAAGGCTCTGAAAGCATGCATCCGTGACCAAAAATGCTACCTTCGGTGGATAGTATCAGACATCAAAATGAGATAGATTCAGTTCCACATTAGGTTATATATTAGCAAATGATGTCAAACTTGCATACTGCACCTTTAAGATATACTTAACATAAACACCTCTTTGTCACTCTTCAGACTAAACGGCTTTGATCCCAACATCCTCCATCCTCCATTAACGTTATTTTGTTAAATGCAGTGCTTGATTTTGTTGTTGGGCCGAGTTCAGAGTTGCAGCAGAGAGTGAGAATATAACCAAGAACATTTTCTAGAGGGAAATGGTGGCTACAGTTTCTGTAACTATCTGACATGAAGGCCCCTAATATCCCGATGCTGAAGATTCCTAAAAGCAGAGATCATTATTAGGAAATGAAAGCAGTTTAAAACATTAAAACTTTATCTATCCATCAAAAAATAGCAATAAAGGCCTAAAACAGAAGCTAGACTTTTCTGGCTTGAATGCCAAGCAGCATTACTGATGAAAACTCCTCACCTGACAAAGACCATTTAGAATGAAGCAATTTTATTGGCCAGAACTGGGAGATCTGGGAGCTTATTTATTGGATTTAAAAACAAAGATGTCTGCAATGGCGAAAAGACAAAACAAGTCTTAGACTATGCGACAATAAGCCATGCGGAACTCATCATAAGAACAGGTTTCTGGACATTTCTGATTGACACAGCCAAAGCCAAGATTTAAACTCCACAGAAAATGTGTTCAGGGACCTGAAGATTACAGTTCACAGATGATCCACAATGCAACCAATGCATGGAGGAGACAGGAAAAATTGACCAAATCCAGTTCTGCAAATCCGGCAGACGCACAGCCTACTCAAGTCTCACAGCTGTAATCACAGCCAAAGGCAGCTCTGCAAAATACTGAATAAAGTACCTGAATATAGATGTCAATGGAGCACTTCAAAAAGTGCACTTTTCTATTTCAAGTGAAGGCAAAAGACGGAGTTTCAATTCATTTGAAAAACTGCCCATGGAGAACTAAGTGCAGAATACTTTTTAGAGCACTGGGGTGTGATTCAGACTGTACTCAGATACCCAATATTGTTAATATGAGGTTAATTAAGTCCCTTGAAATTCATTCAAGGCCAAAATACTGAGATTTGGCATCACACACACACACGCACACGCACACGCACACGCACACACACACGCACACACACACGCACACACACACGCACACACACACGCACACACACACACACACTGTAAAAAGTGAGGAGTTGAAAAAGCGAGTAAACTCATTGTCTTCAAACTACTAAGTAAATTAACTATGTGCATATCCAGCAGGCAAACAATGCCATAAGACATTAGGTTAGATTTAGGTTGTGATGTCATGTGACTGAAATTCAATGTCTAGCCAGCGTCTAAGGACAACTTTATTTGGATGTCTAATAATGACATCAATGACGTTGATATTTGGTTGATTTTAGGTTGTTTTGGAAAGTGACCAAAATCCAACATCAAGCCAACGTCTTAAACCAACGTCATGTTGACGTCAAATACTGTCATTTATTTGTCAGGTATGGCAACCAAAATCCAACGTCTGATAGACGTCATAGTGGTAACGTCCACACAACGTCAAGCTGTAACATCATTAGACGTTGATATTTGGTTGATTTTAGGTTTTATTGGAAAGTGACCAAAATCCAACGTCGAGCCAACGTCTTAAACCAACGTCATATTGACGTCAAATACTGACATTTATTCCTTAGGTCTGGCAACCAAAATCCAATGTCTTACAGATGTCATAGTGCTGACATCCACACAACGGCAAGCTGCTACATCATTATAGACGTTGATATTTGATTGATTTTAGGTTGTGTTGGAAAGTGACCAAAATCCACTGTCGAGACATCTTAAACCAATGTCATATTGACAACAAATGCTGACATTTATTCATCAGGTATGGCACCCAAAATCCAATGTCTGATAGACATTATAGTGGTAACGTCCACACAATGTCAAGTTGTAACATCATTATAGACGTTGATATTTGGTTGATTTTAGGTTGTGCTGGAAAGTGACCAAAATTCAACGTCGAGTTAACATGTAAAACCAACGTCATGTTGACGTCAAATACTGACATTTATTCATCGGGTATGGTAACCAAAATCCAATGTCTAATAGACATCATAGTGGTAACGTCCACATAATGTCAAGCTGTAACATCATTATAGATGTTGATATTTGGTTGATTTTAGGTTGTGTTGGAAAGTGACAAAAAGTCCAACGTCGAGCCGTCTTAAACCAATGTCAAATTGACATCAAATAATGACATTTATTTGTCAGGTATGGCAACCAAAATCCAATTTCTGATAGACGTCATAGTGATAACGTCCACACAATATCAAGCTGTAACATCATCAGATGTTGATATTTGGTTGATTTTAGGTTGTGTTGGAAAGTGACTAAAATCCTATGTCGAGCCAATGTCTTAAACCAATGTCACATTGACGTCAAATATACTGACATTTATTCGACAGGTATGGAAATCAAAATCCAATGTCTGATAGACGTCATAGGAGTAACGTTCACACTACGTCAAGCTGTAACATCCAGCTATAACATTTAGGTTGCGTTTGAATGTGACCAAAATCCAACACCTGTCTGACGTTGGAAACTGACGTCGGTCTAACGTTGTGTTCAGACGTTAACTCAATTTTCATTTCTACTCAAAATGTCTGACCTCATGTTGACGTCCTGTGCCTGCTGAGTAATTCTGTGCACATAGAAATACGTATGAACAACAGAAACACTTGAAATTGTCTAAGTAAAATCAACTTGTCATTTTTAAGGCAATGGGTTTACTCTATTGCATGTATAATCACTTTTTACAGTGCACACACACACACAAACTTCAGGAATATGACCCCTCAAAATTGCATCTGTACCTTCAAAAAAATTTATGTTTTTTTGCATGTAAAGGAGTCGGATGCGAGTATATAGAAATAAAGATTACAATCTGATATTGTTTAATTGTATTTTAATGCACCCAAAGATAATATCAGGATTTAGCGGGTGCGAGTTAGCATTTGAAAGGCGTATGGCGGTGGAATGAGCCACTGAAAATCTGGCATTTAACACATCTTTTTTTCTGCTCTCATTCACCTCTCGTTATTAACATAGAGACTTGGGCCCTGCTAAAGGACAGCACCCGTTAACACCATGGCTTTCTGCTTTTAATGAGGCTCTGACACATAACCACACACACACACATGCTCACATGCAAGGTGAAGTCCATCCTTATGCATGTGCACTCACATACAGCTGAGAAAAGGATAAAAGCTTGAAGGAGAAACACATTTCTAACAGGCTAAAATGAGCCATTGATCTGTAGCTCACTTTTAACGCAGTTACTCACTTTATAGGTGTCAAATGCACTGGAGTGACCCAACTAAACATGCAGCAATACCTTCTTATAACCAAAAATAGAAGTACTCATCATCCAAATTGAGTTTTCAGTGATCATTTGTTAAGTTCTTACATTAGGGTTACAATATTTGATTATATTGTTGGAATCCAAAACAAGTTCCATCTCAGTGCAAATAGAAATAAATCCATGCATGTTTACTAACAGAACTAACAGTCACTAGTGTGTGTTTGTATTCGACTATATTCATGTGTGATGCAGCAGATCTTTTATTTATTGTATAAATACTTTTTTTCATGATTTGATTATTTATTCATTATGCATTTATTTTATTTATTACATCTTATTTATTATTATTTTATTTTTTATTTACTTGTTTTATAAATACATGTTTTATGATCTGATATTTTATTTTATTTTATTATTCATTTATTTATTTTATTTATTATGTATTGTATAAATTATTATTATTATTATTATTATTATTATTATTATGTAATATGTTTATTTATTTTAGAAATACATTTTATTATGCTTTGATATTTTATTGTATTTATTTATTTTTAATTTTATTATTATACAATGTTTGCCTATTTTATAAATCTATTTTTCATGATTTGATATTTTACTTTATTTTATTATTTATTTTATTTATTATTATTATTATTATTATTATTATTATTATTATTATTATTATTGTTTAATAACATTTTTATTTATTTTATAAATAATATTATAATTTGATATTTTATTGTATGATTTATTTATTCATTGTATTATTATTATTGTTATTATTATTATTTTATTATTATTATTATTATTATTATTATTATTATTATTATTATTATT
>CAIGQZ010032545.1:1078537-1095265 GCA_903798205.1 Danio tinwini
TCTGTCTGTCTGTCTGTCTGTCTATCTATATGTCATTCTGTCTGTCTATCTATCTATATGTAATTCTGTCTGTCTATCTGTCTATCTATCTATTTGTCACTCCTTATACCTTATACTCACATAATCTTGGATCCGGCCTGTATCTGGATGGTTGTGGTTATGATTATGGCTCTCTAAGGATATTCTATAGATGGAAACAAGCTGATAGACATTAGGTAGCACACTGATCTGATAAAACTCTACAATGTGTCTTTTGCCATCCGGCAGTGTTGCGTTACCAGGCCTTTGCATAGCTGAAGTGCTAAACTGACCAACACTAATCTACAGTCAGAACTATTCCATTTCTAAGGCATCATACTGTATTATTACACAGAATATCCCAGCTTCATAAAAAAAAAGTTCTATAAAGTAAAAATATATATTTTACGATGATATACCGGAGAGCATCCTGCGTTCGACATCTGCTTTCACCTGCCTCATTACAGTGGCACACACACACACACACGGGTCCTGATGGTGAACTGCTGGTGGGTTCAGATCTAGCAGCTGTGTACCTGGATCCCACTGGAACAGACCACAGCTAATTATAGAGAATTATTAAGATTTATCTGTCTCGCTCTCTCTTGCTCTCAGAGTCAATGATCTCATCAACCCCTCTCTTCTCAAAGTTAATCAGCAAACTGATTTTTGACTTAATTGCTTGCATACAAGTTGCACTCAGACAAACAAATGCACAGACGGCCAAACACAAACACAAACTACTGCATCATAAGGCATTATCATAATATAATGGGATCATGATTAAAACTGCTGTAAAAAAGGAGAGAGCAGATTTGGATGACTTGTTTCTTCATTCGGTGAACTGTTAATGAAATGATACGCATGCACACAAGCAGTGTCCTCCAAAAAGTTACAAAATGCCCTGGGCAAAATTTGCTTCTGGATGATATTAGCATAATTTCTTTTGCACTTAGTGAAGACTTTTCATTCAAAAATTAAGAAATCACACTTGACACCTCCCAACACATTTTATCAAAACTAAAATAGCAGTAAAATAGTCATTTATTTAGCAAATTACTATTATAGTTTAAATGCTGCAAAAATATTAGATTTATGAAGCATCTCTACAAACCAAAATTCATTTATCTCTTCATTGATGAATGAAAGAACAAACCAATGAACCAACCAACCAACTAACCAACCAACCATCCAACACCATCCAACCAACCAACCAACCAACCAACTAACCAACCCACCATCCAACACCAACCAACCAACCAAAACCAACCAATCAACCAACTAACCAACCAACCATCCAACAACTACCAACCAACTAAAACCAACCAATCAACCAACCATTCAATACCAACCAACCAATCAACCAACCAGTTGGCTGGCTGGCTGGCCGGCTGGCCGGTTGGCTTGTTTTTTGTTTCATTTGTTGGTTGGTTTGTTTATTCATTCGTTGGTTGGTTGGTTGGTGAAGTTTTTTCCTTGCCGCTGTCGCCACTGGCTTGCATAATTCGGGATCTGTAGAGCTGCGCATCGATTGAATTGCTCCACAGTGTTTGGACTCTCAGGAGTGATTATTAACCACACTACACTGAGCTAAACTGAACTGAACTTAAACTCTGAAAACTGAACTGACACTGTTTCAATTCACTATAATCTTCCATGTGAAGCTGCTTTGACACAATCTACATTGTTTAAGCGCTATACAAATAAAGGTGGATTGGATTGGATTGGATTGGGTTGGGTTGGGGGCTGGGCTGGGCTGGGCTGGGCTGGGCTGGCTGGCTGGTTACTGGGTCGGTGGGTTGGCTCGTTCATTCGTTGTTTCATTTGTTGGTTTGTTCATTCATTGGTTCATTGGTTGGTTTGTTCATTCATTGGATGGTTGGTTGGTTGCTTGCTTGGATGGCTGGCTGGCTGGTCAGTGGGTCAGTCAGTGGGTTGGCTCATTCTTTCGTTGTTTCGTTTGCTGGATGGCTGGCTGGCCGGTCAGTTGGTCGGTCAGTGGATTGCCTGGTTCATTTGTTGTTTTATTTGTTGGTTTGTTCATTCATTGGTTGGTTTGTTCATTCATTGGATGGTTGGTGCGTTGGTTGGCTGGCTGGCTGGTTCATGAGCTTGGCTCATTTGTTTAGTGTTTCGTTTGCTGGTTTGTTCATTCATTGGTTGGTTGGTTTGTTCATTCATTGGATGGTTGGTTGGTTGATTAGTTGGTTGGCTCACTGGCTGACCGGTTGGTCATTCAGTGGGTTGGCTCATTTGTTCATTGTATCGTTTGTTCATTCATTGTTTGGTTGGTTATTTGGTTGGTTGGCTGGTCGGTCGGTCAGTGGGTTGACTCGTCTGCTCATTGTTTCGTTTGTTGGTTTGTTCATTTATTGGATGGTTGGTTGGTTTGTTGGTCAGTCGGTCAGCCAGTCAGTGGGCTGGTTAATTTGTTGTTTCGTCTGTTAATTTGTTTATTCATTGAATGGCTGGCTGGCTGGCTGGTTGGTCTGTAGTTCAGTTGTTCAGATCGTTTCTTGTTTCATTTATTGGTTTGTTCACTCATTGGATGATTGGTTGATTTATTAATTCAATTACTGATCAATAATCAATAGTCTATAAAAGAATGATGAATTTTGCTGTGTAGAGATGCTTCATAAATGTGATACATTGCAGCAATAAAACTATAATAGTATTTTGCTAACTAACTAATTACTCTTTTACTGTGTCTTGCTCTTAATCTATTACTATCTGACTTTAGTCCTTTTACTCATTGAAATTCTGACTTTTTTTCTCACAATTAAGATCAAAACTCAAAATTGTGTGTTTTTAGGTTAGAATTGTGATATAAATTTGCAATCGTACAATAAAAGTCAGAATTAGAGAAAAAAAATGTCACAATTTTAACTTTATAGTTTTAAGAAATAGTCACAATTGTAAGTTATAAAGCCAGAATGGCAGCAATTCTGCACTGGTTTGCATCGTGTGCAATTCTGAGAAAAAAAGAATTCAGTCAGAATTGCAAGATATAAAGCATAGTTTCCTGTTACTGACAGGAGGTATTACTCCTGGATCAAAACAAACGCGGGTTGCCAGTTTGAGTACATGAGTGAGTGATTTAAACTGTGTTATAAATAAAAGCAACGACACGCGATGAAGGGAATCTTTTCCATATTAAAAGGAGTTTTGGTTCTAATTAACACCTCAAATTGATATATTTAAAACAGCTTTTATTTCTCCCAGCTGAACAACAGAAACCTATGACAGATCACCTCAGGTAAACCTCATGTGCTTTATTCAGTGCTAAATGCTAACAATGCGAGTTTGAATGCCATTTTACATGACATATTTTGCCATTTACTGAAAGCAGCAGCAGATAGTTCACCTCAGATCTTGAAAATACAATAAACCGTTTGAAATTAAACTTTAGAACTAAACTCATATGAGTGATTCAGCATCTACATTTAATTATGTTAAAGAGGGTTAACATGTATTAAACAGATTCTAAACCTTACAATTTCGTGAGTGAGTGCATATTATGTGCTTCAAAATGGCTGTATTTAAATTTCTGTCGTGATTCGTCTGGTGCAAACGGCCAAATTGCTCATCACTGCGTATCTCGTCACAACCGCGTGTCCTAACAACACGCTTTACAATGTAATCTGCTCACCTAATGTTTACATTCGTAATATTTATATCATTTAATAATTAATAACCTCATGTGGAACTGAATCTGTCTCATTTTGACATCTGATACTGTCCGGAGGTCGCATTTTCGGACACGCACGCATGCTTTTAGAGCCTTTCTGAATGAATGAAATATGCTGTTTTCCAACAAAGCAACCCAGGGTGCTGAATTATAATTGGCTAAACTGGCATTGTGCAGGTTAAATTTACCTTTACCTAGCATTCCGGCACGGAAAAAAAACATTTTTAAAGCAGACTATCTGACTTCAGCATAGTTTTTCAGTTAAACAAGTATGTTCATGTGGAATGTTTCTTAAATATCTGCACACATACTATGGTATTTTTATGCTTTAGAAGAGTTAAAAACTTACATAAAGCGGTCAAGTACATCATCTTGGACTTTTGTAAAAAAAAAAAAAAAAAAAAAAAAAAAAAAGTGATTCTCTTTTCCAATTCTTAATTGCAGAACCAGTGCTGCAAAGTTTAATCCTGTACTCATGTCTGCATGTGACATGTGTATCTCATTATTAAACAAACAAACAAAAAACACTATTGCTGTTTTTTTTTTCTGGATGATTCCAAGACTTTACAAAAAATAAGTATTTATTTGGAGGACACTGTTCATCGCACAGTCTATTAAAGCTCATGCTGGGTCACACTGTGCAATCTGACAAAGTACAAAAAAAAAAAAAAAAAGATATAAATATGCACCAAGCTCGAAGTGTTTAGTCATGGGAAAGTATGCAAATGAGTGAAGCTCCTTTTAGGATCAATAGTAGCAGGGTCAGATTCACTTAGGCCCAATCCCAATTCTACCCCTTAGCCCTTCCCCAACCCCTACCCCTTGTTTTGCGCGTTCACGTCAAGGGATAGTGGTGTCCCAATTCTCTTTAGCTTAAAGGCGTAGGGCTAAGGGTAAGGGGTATACACCCCTTCGAACAAAGATTTTTCAGGAACACACTTGAAACGAAGGGGTAAGAAAATTTCCCAGAATACACCTGCTACAACGGCAGTATTGCTGAACCCAGAAGTAAGGAGATCCACAAATTAGTATTTTTTGTCATTATTACAAATTGTTACGATAAACAAACACATGTTTTAATATATTCATAACCGCGTTCGTGTTTTACCATCATGCTTTAAAAACTTTGTGATCTATAATCCATAATCATAACTCCTGTACAGCAGTCCCACGACCTTCTGACACTCAATGACACTCGAACACCCTGTCAGAAAAGTCTAGTGGCTAGTTTTTTACAGTGTCTGCTATAATGTTAATGTTGTTTTCGATTGTTAATGTAGATGAATACGGCCACTGTGTAAATACACAGTACAGTTACGATCTTATTGCCACATTAGATTGCTATGATAGCATAATATATGCCTTCAGTGATTTCCTGAAGATAAATACCAAAAAATAACACAACTGGAATAACTACAGCAGTCGCCATTGTCTGATCTCATATGGAGCAAGAGATCGCAATGACGTATGATGACGTGTGCAGGTGTTGAAGTGCTGTCCCAATTCTTAGGGGTAAGTTTTGAAGCCCTTCCCCTTAACCCTAGGTTGTAAGGGCCACAGGGAGTAGGGGTAGGGGTACAAAAATAGAATTGAGATTGGGCCTTAGCCTTTTAATTCAACCTTCTTGGACATGTACATGCATACAGTATAAAGCTGTACTGTAATGCTCAGATTTGCTGGTGAGGTTTTAACAGCAGCTCAAGGCCGGAGGTGCACAGACACACCGACAGACTAATGAACTCTGCCGCTGACCAATAAATCAGCTTCTTTACCCACAGCCGAACAACTTCACATGTCAGATTCACGGCCTGCGGGCGCATGTAAGGATATAATGAGGTGAAGAATGCAGCAATAAGCTTAGAAAATACTCTGCTGTCTGTCGAAATGACTTAAGAGTGCACTAATTTGTACACAACAGAGCTATCTCACTGGAACCAGCTGATGTGCTATTACTGCTGTTTTATGGGAAGGTGTGTATATTTCTATAGGACTATTTTGAACCTAATAGCAATTTTATAGCTATTAAATTTATAGCAATGTACTAAAAGTTTTTTTTTCTTTGTGTTGTGTTGATTAGATTTATTAAAGTAGGCATTTCATTCAGAATGATGGGAAAAAGGGTTTCAGGGGAGTTATTACAACCTAACAGACTCCCCTTCCTCACCATTTCTGTTTGTTGTCAAAACGTGGAGCAGTGTAGTTAAATATGTTAGTCATGCCCAATTCCTAAGATATATGTAATCTGACCATTTTACTGAAAAAAAAAAAACAGGAAGTGCATTTTTTAGATTTCAATTAAGGATTAGAAGAGCAAACAATTATTATTTTTGTTCGTAATGACATGCACAGATGAATTGTTCCCCAAAAAACTAGCAATGTGAGCAAACAAAATCAATATGGTTAGTTTTTGTAATAAAGTTTACGGCCACCTGGCCGCCGGGAAGAAGGAGGCGGAGAACCGACAAACTTTTAAATATTTATTAGTAAAAAGGGATGGCAGCTCCTCACGGAGTCTGCCGTCTAAACCAAAACAAACGGACGGCAGCTCCTCATGGAGAACAATATGTCCGGGCCCGGTCCTCTCTCTCTCCTCTGCCATCATTCCTCCTCGTTTCGCTCCCACGGCTCTCGGCCACGCCCCCTCGCCACATACCCCCATCTCCCATCACAGGCTGGTGGCACGGGGGCACCCCGTGGCCGTGCATACTCCGGCGCCACAGCATCCGCGAGACCTATATGAGACGGCTGAGAGAAAAGGAGATGGAGAAAAAAGGAGGAAAGACAGAGTAGACAGAGAGAGGAGAGAGGAAAAAAAATGGGGCTGGTTCTCCAGACATGCTGCCACTCGGTCCTCTACCAACTGAGAGATGCAATGACATTGCTGGGAGCCCTGTGGAGGAATCTATCCACCCGTCCGTCTTCTGGTGTCCGGCGGTGGTTCTCCTGGCTGGCTGGCGGCATCTCTGGTCTCCTGTTCCGCTCCCGCTTCAGTGGAGGACGCAGGCTTCCGCGTCATGGCGGGTCGCGCTGACTCCCCCCGGGCTCTGTGGAATGGCTCCCTTCAGCTCTTTCCCTTCCGGCGGGGAGCCCCGCGTCCCCTGCTCCTCCCCATGCTGGGAGACGGCAGCAGGCAGATCCTTTCCTCGCCAGCCTCAGGCCGCCCCGTCACTCTGGCAGACGAACGGTTTTCTCCCCCACTCGGGTTAACTCCCGAACACTCGCCCTCCCGCTCGGCGAGGGCAACTGGACAACGTGTCCCTCCTTCTTCCGGGTTTTCGGCACCACTGTAATAAAGTTTACGGCCACCTGGCCACCGGGAAGAAGGAGGCGGAGAACCGACGAAATTTTAAATATTTATTAGTAAAAAGGGACGGCAGCTCTTCACGGAGTCTGCCGTCTAAACCAAAACAAACGGACGGCAGCTCCTCACGAAGACTGCCGTCAAACTGAAAGCAAAAGTAATACAATATGTCCAGGCCCGGTCCTCTCTCTCTCCTCTGCCATCGTTCCTCCTCTTATAGTCCAGAGCTCCTTCCGTGGGATTGAAGGCAGGTGCGCGCCACAGGTGTATCTCATCTGCGGCGGGCCTCGTTTCGCTCCCACGGCTCTCGGCCACGCCCCCTCGCCACAGTTTTGATTTTATGGGGACTTTAAAGAAGCACTTCTCAAAAACGTAAAACTTCACATCAAGTTTTCTAAAGTTTTTTACGAACCCAAAGAGGTGCTGTGATAAAAAAAAACAATGTTCAATGTAACAAAACAAGCGTTTTAATATTTTTAGTTGAAATTATTTTATTTACCCAAATTTAGCCTAAACAGCTTGATATGAAGATACCATTCAAACTGTTTTTAACTTATTTTCAGCCGTAGATGTTCTATAAAAAAATTATCCTTGACAGGTTTAAATTTTCAAACTAACTTTAATAAAAGCTCTTTCCTTTTTCGTTGCCATCAAATTGACAACAAAAATCCAATTATCTAAAACAGAACTGTATAATTCTCAAAAATGTCCTAAATCAACACACATCAAGGATGATGACCGCTCCAGGATTAGCAAATATCCTTTCTATAAGATATGATTATTAGCCAAGTCCCTTTAAGGCAGGGGTGTCCAAACTCTGTCCTGGAGGGCCGGTGTCCTGCAGATTTTAGCTCCAGTCCCTGTCACAATGATATACACAGGAAACCCAAATGCAAGTGAATGCAAGATGATTTATTAAAGAGTCACAACTGGTATAGATCTCATCAGATATAGTGTGGAGCAAGGGTGCACACACCAGGAATTCAACACGCTAAAACAGCAGTAATAGTTCATCAGAGAAACAGAGCTGAAGTAAAGCCTCTCACTGATATCTCACCAGATATCGAGGGAAGGGGAAGGTTAGCGCTATGGAGAAACTCTCAAGGAAATAGTCATGTTTACCAGTGGTAAAGTTCATCAGAGTAGCGATTCGGGATGAAGTCTCTTACTGATATAGTTGTCAGCAGTGCAGGCAGTTGTGACAACATCAATGAAACGGAGATGTGCATAAGGTCCAAATATAACAGACTTATGGTGAAACACCACCACCAGATCGAGCGAGAGCACCTAACAGGAAGCAGACACAGGAGTGAACAAACAACGGACTGATAACGCTATCTACAAAACACTGAACTGAACACGCAACAGCTGTGGCTGATAGAAAACAGCTGAGTGATATGAGTGGTAACAAGACACGTGACAACCCAGCTGATGTAAACACACACACACCACGCGGTAAAGATAAACCCGAACAAACACACTCACTTCCCCCACACACACACACACATTCAAGAAGAACAGATAGATCCACAACCGTGACAGTCCCAATTAAACACACCTGAACCAGCTAATCAAGCTCTTTCTAGCTTTACTAGAAAATTCCAGGGAGGTGTGTTGAAGCAAGTTGGAGCTAAACTGTGCAGGACACCTGCCCTCCAGGACAGAGTTTAAACACTCCTGCTTTAATGCAATTTATTTCACTCGGCAGCCATCTTTGAAACACCTCTTGGGCAGTACACTCGGGCATTCTGTCTGAATGGTAAACATCAAACTCTCCAGAACTGTTTGTCCAGCTTACGATTACATATTTGGAATCACCAATAAAATTAAATAACATCTGTCTCATAAGTTTTGTTTCTAAACATTCGAATCAAACAAAAATCAGCATTTTTTTCAGGTTCCCAGAACTAATGCGCACTGGAGATCACGACACCAACCTCATTTATGGCCGTGTTACACATTATCATCCTCTGACTAACTGACTAACCGATCGACTGACCCACCCTCCTCCTTCCCTAAGCCCAGCCAACAGTGTTTTCAAAGGCATCGATTGACCAGCGCCCACCCAAAACCCAACCGACAGTTTTAAAAAGCCACTCTCACCCTGTTATTTTCTTGTTAATTTTATTTTTTGGCTTTTGTTTTTGTCTTACTTGCTTTCTGGCACTTCGTCTAATCAAACTCTGTCGTCATGGTCAACTCCTCTCTGCATCTCAGTCTGCCGACGTATGCGGCGAGCCACTGGACAATCTGGTAATAGTGGGAAGGCCGTCCATATGAAGGTAAGCGGTCAGCTGGTAAGCCCGAAAATTTACTGCATCATACTGCCCTGTAGTGTTCGTTTTTAAAGATGAAATTCAGCCATACGCAGCTCTGGCTACATAATCCGCAATCTCCAGAAACATATATAGGGCTACGTTTTCAGAATGAACCTGTGTTGAACATGTTTGTACCTTTAGTGTCATTTATTTCTCTCCATATAAAAAGTGTTAAAATAATTCACAACTTTTTTCCATTTAAAATGAATATTTTCATCTCACGTGAACATCAGCTACCAAAATGGCTGATTATTTACCATTACCATAAGTGCTGTGTGCAACCAGTTTACTTAAAATGTCAAAAACAAACACCCGTCTCTCTCACCTCTCAACGAGTGTCAACAGAAAGAGCTAAAAAAACACAATTAGCGCTGAAGAGCGACTAGCGGCTCTATTATGCAGAAATGCTAATCCATTTCCCACTGAGGCGGTCGTGTTGGAACAATTAACGAGTGGAGGGTGTAATTCCTGTGTTTGATATTGAGATTTCGCAGAGGAGGGACTTTAATCAAGATCAATTGCTTCAAAGCAATCAGGAATTTGCCTTGTTTTGTCCGAACATTTCACTTCATGACTCTCTAGGGATTTTCTCAGGGAAAAAAGTAATTGTTTCTTTCTTCTTCCTTTGCTAACACGCAAGCTAGTTCAACTGTACATTCAAGACGTAAATGGCAAGCCTTTGCTGAAATTGTTAAACAGCAAGCCTAAAATAAAACGTTAGGGAACAATTTATTCAAGCAATTCAATAAGAAAGCAAAATAAAAAAAGGAGAACTACTACTTTTACATACCACTGGAGAAATTCTTTTCATTCATCATGGCACACTATTAGAGTCAGAAATGTTATTTATTTTCCTTTGCTTTTAAAAAAGTATTAATATAGTTATAAGTTACATAGTATTAAAATAGTAATATCATATTACTTACTACTACTTATTACCAGGGTCAGAACTGCACAGCAAAAATGCTTTTCTGTCTTATTTCTAGATCAAATGTCTAAAAATTTGTCATTGTTTCAAAGCGAAAACAACATTATTTTGCTTACCCCATTGGAAGAAAATTTTGCTTGGTTTTAAGAAAAAAATTAAAACCTTAGTTTGAGACTTAGTTTTGATATATTATTTCTGATATTTTGTCTTTAAGTTTTTAGATATCTGGATTTACTTAATTTTTTAATACAATGTATTTGCACATACACTACCTGACAAAAGGATCCCAGTTGTAAGAGCAACACATAATAATTTAACTTCTAAGTAATCATTTGAGAAAGTGACAGAAGGTAGATTTTACCAATAAATCATCTGTTGAACTGAATCCCAATCATCTCAAATACTGCAGAAGTCCTATTGGAACCTGCATGAACCCAAGATTCTCACAGAAATCAGTCAAGTTTGGTGAAGGCAAAATCATGCTTTGGAGTTACATTCAGTATAGGGGCTTGCGAAAGATCTGCAGAATGGATGACAACATCAACAGCCTGAGGTATCAAGATATCTGTACTCTCAATTATATTACAAACTACAGGAGAGGGCAAATCCTTCAGCAGGATAACGCTCCTTCTCATACTTCAGCCTCCACATCAAAACTTCTGAAAGCAAAGGTCAAGGTGCTCTAGGATTGGCCAGCATAGTCACCAGACTTGAACATTATTGAGCATGTCTGAGGTAAGATAAAGAAGGAGGCATTGAAGATGAATCAAAAAAGAAGCTTGATGAACTCTGGGAGTCCTGCAAGAACACTTTCCAGGTGATTCCTGGAATGGCAAAGTGAAACTTGCACTTGCTGCTCTTACAACTGGGATTTATGACAACACTTTTGTCAGGTAGGGTATTGCTCGTTTTAAGGCAACAAACACATAATTTTGACTTATTTCTAACAAGAAGGCAATATATATATATATATATATATATATATATATATATTTCTTTTCTACAAATTGATTGATTCAAGAAGTTTTAGATATTTGGACTATAAAGACACTCAGAGTAAAAATAGCATTGTGCTCATACTAACCTGCACACATCCATTTATTTTATTGTATTTATTATTTTTTGCCTGCCATACAGATTGAAGCATTTGTTTACTACTTTTCTCCTGTTCCCAAGAAGTCCTTAAATTATGTTCTGCTCAACAAGGTACAAAAGACTGTGAGATCTAATTCGAAACTCGAGAATTTCTCATCAAACGTGGTTCCTCCCAAGACCACATTCATTCTCCAGCTCTGTCCTTATTCTGAAACATCTGCAATATTGAAATAGACTTTTAAATTACCCCAACCTCCAGTGTCCAGAGCAATGAAACAGCAACCTCAGAGCAATAATCCCAGTGTGTTCCTCAAGGATGTTTGCTTTTTTACTGGAATAAACTTAAATTTGAATATAGAAAGGTGTGTATTAAAGAAGCCAAAAACCCTGTTGAAAGTGTCCCCCGGCATTGGAGCAAAAAGTAAAAATGTTAGTGTGTAATAACTGTTAAAATCACTCCCTAAAGCTATATACAGTAATCTGCTCTTGACACATTCACAACATTCAATGTTACAGGGGCACAGCATTAAAGTCACCAAGTTTAGACCTCACTTAAAGCAAAGACCAGTTCAGGACCAGCATAAATCTTGAGTTTGCACCTGCACACCGTTAACTACGCCGCTTTTAACTATCTTTAGGGGAATGTCTGTTCAGAGGAATTATTAAACCATTCTGATTTCTATCAGGACTCCCATCTTCCCTTCTTTTCTTCTGCAAATTAAAGAGTTAGAGCAAAAGGAAGCCCGCTATTATGTGTTAAATTACTTAGTTAAATGCATTCACCATACTCCTTCTCCTCTAAACATATACTGTATGTAGGTCAAAGATAAAAAGGAGTTTTCAAGCACCAAAATATTATTCATCTTTTTTTAATAGCGCTTTTTACCATGTAGATTGTGTCAATACACCTTAAATTGAATTTAGATTCAACTGCAAACAGGGCCTTGCAATGCACAGGTCTGATATTGCAAATCAGCAAACATTCAGATGTAGCGTCTTTTGCATGCTTAGTTTTGTTATTTGAAATGGAGACACGCAGGTTCAGCGAGCAAATAGGAAGCGATGCACATAAGGTCTGTCATGCTCATGTTTCCAGGCGCCGCGAGTTGAAAAAAAATCTAAACATTTTAGAGTGCTGCCAGCGAACCACAAGTCATGTGACAGGAACCAACCAGGCAGCTTCACACTTTGTCTGGAATTACACAGTAATAAAGGTAGACTAATTACCTCGATTAATGATTTAACAAGCAAATACGAATGCTCTCTCAGTGATTATCATTACATTCAATTCATGTGTATTTCTATAGCGCTTTTACAATGTAGATTGTGTCAAAGCAGCTTAAGTTAAAGTTAAATTGAAACTGCCAGTTTCAAAGTTACATTACACAACATATCCACCTCACATTCAACCTGACTTCAGTGCAATTGTTCAGCCCGATACAGGCTAAAATTCTCTCACTGAACATATATATATATTTTTTATAAATAAATAAAAATTAACTAAGGTGAAGCAATCAAACAAACAAACCAGTGGCGTTAATAAGAAGTTGATATTGTGAAGCTGGTCTTTAAAATACTTTTTGTGTAAAATTGATCCTCTTTTAAACGTTAGAGTTTGTGAATGTAATTTTTTTTTTAATAAAAAAACATGTTTTTAAAACAAATTAAGTATATTGGTCTGCCCCTCTAAAACCTCTCCAAAGTCTAATGTGGCCCCTTGGAAAAGGGACTAAAGCCTGGTTTATACTTCTGCGTCATGTGATCGCCATTACCCACGTCGTATGCCTTGCGCGTAGCTGTGCATTTATACTTCTGCACGCAGTTTCTGTTTTTTTCTGCAATACACTTCCAAAATGCTAGCTGGCAGTAGGTGTTTATGTTTCTCTGTGTCGAGTTTCTTTGCTGGTGTTTTGTTTTTTTCTGAACACTTCCTTAATGTACAAGTGACTCAATTTCGCTCATTTTGAGGCGGGAACCGGCAGACGTGCAACAACTTTAATCATAAGGTAAACACAAAACAACAGTCTCCATCCGGAGCTCCTTCACAGGACTCCACACTCTGCCCACACTTGTCAGCGCTACCAAGCCGACCAATCACAGAGCTTGCGCTACACGTGTAACATTTTTTGAGAGGTGCGCGTCAACGTTGCTGACAGTTACGGCGAGGGGCTATGCGTCCACGCGTAGGCTGCACCGTAGCATACGAGTGCGCTTGACGCAGAAGTATAAATCGGCCTTAAGGCACGCTGACAGGCACATGGGAACAGCGGGCGGGGAGGACTAGCCTTAAAGGCGCCGTACACAAAAACAGCAAAAAGCTGTTGAGAGCTATAAAATACAAACTAGTAAAAGCTATAATAAATAATCTGATGGGTGTTTTGAGTTGAAACTTTACAGACACATTCTGGGGACACAAAAGACTTATATTAAATCTGGAAAAAGGGGTAACCTACAGTAGGTGCCCCTTAAAGCGAACAATACAGGGCAGTATGACTGTTCCTTTTCGAGCTGACTGCTTATCTCCGTGTGGACGGCTGTTCCGCTGTTTCCAGTTTTTCTAGTGGCTTGCCACGTACATCAGCGGACTTGTGACCTGGAGCAGAGTTGATCGTGATGTTGGGGTTCAAGTACGACGAGGAACAGTTTCAGAACGTGGGTAGGACAAAAACAAAAGCCAAAAAATAAAATAAACAAGTAAATAACAGGGTGACAATGTGGTAAGATCTGAAAATGTGGTAAAAATCAGGCAGCCGTGAGGGCTTTTCCTTTTTTCTAGATTGCTTTTGAAAACACTCTCAGCTGGGTTTAGGGAAGGTGGTGGGCAGGTCAATCGGTGCTTTTGAAAACACTATTGGTTGAGTTTAGGGAAGTGGGTGGGAGGGTTAATCGGTGCTTTTGAAAACACTATCGGTTGAGTTTAGGGAAGGAGGAGGGTGGATCATTCGATCTGTCAATCAGTAAGTCGACAGCAGCCTCTGGTGGATTTACACAAGAAGGTCTCAAAAAGCGCACACATCAGCCTCTGGTGGATTCACAAAAACAAAAACTGCAAAAAAAAAAAAAAAAAAAAAAACTCCTGGGATGTATTTGGCACTCTCCAGAAATATATATAGCGGTATGTTTTCAGAATGAGCCCGGGTTGCTTAATTCAGTGTAAAAATTGCATATAAAAAAACTTTAGAATAACATTGCAGCCCCCCTAAAATACTGATTTACACATTTTAAAATATTATGTTTTAGTATATTCAATCATTAATTTTTTATAATTATAGGTCAGAACAAGTATTTTCATGTAAATAAATCCGTTAAGCTGAATGATGACAAATTATACATCAGGTTTATGGTGGGCGCACTCATTTCCATTCTCCGCTCTGGCTCCTATCTCTCTATTTCATATTACGAAGGCCAGCCTTTGGTACAATTATTTAATTTAAATGCCAAAGAGTCACGTTGAGATGGATGGAAGTAATACCAGTGAAAATGGCTTTGATAATGAAGTGACCCTTAATCCGAAAAGACCAAGAACTTGCGCCTTTGGAGAGAAAGAGACCAACCAGCAGCTCAATGTGAACACAGTCTAGAAAAATAAATGGGGTTTTCATAGCAATTACATTGAAGAAGCTTTATTGGTTCATTATAAAGAACCAATTGTGGATTAATAAGATTCCAGGAATATTAAAGTAGATTTTTTTTGTTAGGTGGCATGGTGGCTAAGTGGTTAGCACTGTCGCCTCACAGGAAGAAGGTCGATAGTTCGAGTCCCGGCTGGACCAGTTGGCATTTATGTGTGGAGTTTGTATGTTCTCCCCGTGTTCATATGGGTTTCCTCTGGCTTCTCCGGTTTCCCCCACAGTCCAAAGACATGTGCTATAGATGAATTAGTTTAACTAAATTGGCCAGTACTGGGTTGCGGCTGGAAAGGCATCCGTTACGTAAAACATATGCTAGAATAGTTGGTGGTTCATTCCGCTGTGGCGAACCCTAATAAATAAGGGACTAAGCCAAAGAAAAATGAATGAATGAAAAAAATGTAATAGTTGAGTTTTACCATTTTTTAATACATTCAGCCAATCTCTGCATCTAACGGGAGCACACTTAGCTTAGCTTAGCATAGATCATTAAATTAGATTAGACTATTAGCATTTCACTCACATATGACTATAGAGTTTTATATAGATCAGTTTCCTATATAATGCTTGACTTTTCTGTAATTACCTCTTTACTAAGATCGATGGAAAATAAAAAGTTCCTATTTTGATAAGAATGGGAGCTATACTTTTATTCTGGCATAATCAAGGAACTTTGCTGCCGTACATAGCTGCAGCAGGAGCAATGAAATTACCCAGTGCCTGAAAATGGTCTATATTTCATCAATAGGTTTGCAATCATGTGATTCTGGTGAAGCACATAATAGAGACAGAGGGCGGGGAGTTAAAAAACTGAATGAAAGACATAGAGAAAAGTCCATATTTTTGAGATTCATACCATATTCAAAGGAGATATAAATAGAAAATAACCACATATGTTGGGCATGATCCTTACATTATGAAGAGGACCAAGTTTTCTATGGTAAGGTCTGGATAGGATACAGCTGCGGATAAGCACATCAATATAGCATAATTTTTGTGACACTGTATAATAATAATTAATATTTTACAGTACTGTGAGGGTTGGGTTTAGGGTTGGGGTGGTAGTAGGCGTTACTAAAATACAATTTATTGAGTAATTTAATAAATAACATAAATAATACTCGGTACGACTACTGGTTTTACATTATTGTGATGGTTGGGTTTAGTGCTGGGGTAGACATTAAAAGAATACAATTAATTGGATTATTTAATAAATAACAGAAATAATCCTTTGATGTTTGATTACTGTGATGGTTGAGTTTAGGGTTGGGGTAGGGGTAGACGTTAATAAAATACAATTAACGGGAATATTAATAAACAATATAAATAATTATCATTAACCTCCAGCTGCAACCATATCTGATCTACTAACAACTGTTTTCTACTGAATTAAACTAGATTTGCCTGCCATCCAGGTGGTAGATGATGGAAGTTTATTTCTAACAAAATTCTACTGAAAATTCAAATGCCTAAAATTATCAAATAATAAATCAAACCCTCAAAACTACTACCCAAATGATAAATCAAATACTGGTTAAACTTTGCAATAAGGTTTCATTAGTTAATGCATTTACTAACATGAACTAATAATGAACGCCTTTTATTCATAACCAAGCAAATAATTTTGTGCTTATTAGACGTCTAATAGACATCTAAACGTAGACAGCTTGGCTAAAACAATTCTAAATTTGAGCTGTCAGTGAAAATATAATAGACGTCCAAGAATAGCCCAAAACTAGACTAGTCATCAA
>CAIGQZ010032545.1:1095275-1110324 GCA_903798205.1 Danio tinwini
CTAAAACAATGCTAAATTTGAGCTGTCAGTGAAAATATACAGTAATAAACATCTAAGAATAGCCCAAAACTAGACTAGCCATCAAGTAGACAGATTAGACAGAACCCAGCAAACATTTTTTTTGCTTTTGAAATATGTCTAATAGATGTCTAAACATAGTCGTCTTGGCTAAAACAATGCTAAACTTGCTCTGTCAGTGAAAATATAACAGACGTCTTAGAACAGGCCAAAACTAGACTAGTCGTCAAATAAACAGAAATGAATGACTACACATATAAAGTCCCAGCAAACAATTTTGTGTTTAATAGACATCTAATAGACATCTAAACCTAGACAGCTTGGCTAAAACAAGGCTAAGCAGCGAAAATCTAATAGACATCTAAGAATAGTCCAAAACTAGACTAGTCGTCAAATAAACAGAAATGAATGACTACACATATAAAGTCTGTCTAATCTGTCTATTTGACGACTAGTCTAGTTTTGGACTATTCTTAAATGTCTTTTTTTCTAAAAGAGTTTTCTGATTTTATTTCTGACTTACTAGTTAAAACTGATAAAATACTAATTGTAGGAGACTTTAACATCCATGTAGATGACTCCAATGATACACTAGGGCTCGCCTTTATGGATCTACTACATTCACTTGGGATAAAACAAAATGCGGTTGGTCCAACCCATCGCTTAAAGCATACATTAGATCTAATATTGTCTTACGGAATTGAGGTCTTTGATGTAGACATTATACCACAAAGTGATGATATTACAGACCACTACCTCTTGCTATATAAGCTGCGTTCACCTGAAATTATCAGATCTGCACCAATATACCGCCCTGGTAGGACTATCGTTCCATCCACTAAGGATGAATTCATAAGTAACTTACCTGATCTTTCTTTAATTCGAAATACACCCGCAAACGTAAATGACCTTGATGTAGTAACCAGCAGTATGGATGCCATCTTCACTAGCACACTAAATACGGTGGCACCCATTAAATTAAAAAAGGCTAGAGAGAACAAAACTACACCATGGTACAATAGTCTTACTCGCGCTCTCAAAACAGCAACCCGTGCCCTGGAACGTAAATGGAAAAAAACAAACTTAGAGGTTTTTAGAATTGCGTACAAAGACAGTATGTCCAGCTATAGGAGGGCTCTTAAATCTGCCAGGGCTGAGCACCTCCGCAAACTGATTGAAAATAATCATAACAATCCTAGATTTTTATTTAGCACCATTGCTAAATTAACAAATAATCAGTCATCCTTGGAACAAAATGTCCCACCGCATATTAGTAGTGATGACTTCATGAATTTTTTCAGTGATAAGATAGAAGACTTTAGACAGAAAATAGAAGATGTTAAACTTTCTGCACCACCTTATACTCCAGATCCAGTGAACATTCCACTGAATCATAATAACCTACAATGCTTCAAAATCATAGAACAGGAAGAGCTAGATAAAGTTATAAATAGTTCCAAACCAGCTACATGTATGTTAGATCCAATTCCAACAAAATTACTAAAAGAATTGCTACCTGTTATAGGAGAACCTCTCCTTAACATTATCAACTCTTCTTTAGCTTTAGGCCATGTTCCAAATCCTTACAAGCTAGCTGTTATTAAACCTATTATTAAGAAACCACAACTGGACCCCAGCAACCTAGCTAATTATAGGCCTATTTCAAATCTTCCGTTTATGTCTAAAATACTAGAAAAAGTTATTTCTACCCAATTATGCTCCTTTCTGCAGATGAACAATATTTTTGAAGTGTTTCAGTCAGGTTTCAGGCCTCATCACAGCACAGAAACCGCATTAGTGAAAATAACCAACGATTTACTCTTAGCTGCTGACCAAGGGTGCATCTCACTATTAGTTCTACTAGATCTTAGCGCCGCTTTTGACACCATTGATCACAATATTCTCATAGACCGCTTATATTCTACAGGTGTCCAAGAACAGGCTCTTCAATGGTTTAGGTCATACTTAGCTGATCGTTACCAGTTTGTGAATATTAATGGACAACTTTCACAAGTAAGACTGGTAAAGTACGGGGTCCCTCAAGGATCAGTTTTAGGCCCTTTGCTGTTTACAATATACATGCTTCCCCTGGGGGACATTATTAGAAAACATGGGATCAGTTTTCACTGCTATGCAGATGATACTCAATTATATATTTCAACTAAACCTGATGAGATGTCTAAACTGTCTAAGCTAACTGAGTGTATTAAAGATGTTAAAGACTGGATGACCAACAATTTTCTTCTCTTAAACTCAGACAAAACAGAATTATTACTTATTGGGCCTAAATCCTGTACACAGCAGTTCTCACAACTCGACCTGCAATTAGAGGGATACAAAGTTAGCGTTAGCTCTACTATAAAAGATCTGGGTGTCATATTAGACAGCAATTTAACCTTTAAAAATCATATATCCCATGTCACAAAAACTGCCTTCTTTCATCTAAGAAATATTGCTAAATTGCGAAATATGCTATCCATCTCAGATGCAGAAAAGCTAGTTCATGCTTTCATGACTTCTAGGCTGGATTACTGTAATGCTCTGTTTGCTGGTTGCCCAGCATCCTCTATTAACAAACTTCAGCTAGTACAAAATGCAGCTGCCAGAGTTCTTACCAGGTCTAGAAAATATGATCATATCACCCCAATTTTATCCTCCTTACACTGGCTGCCTGTTAAGTTTCGTATTGAATTTAAAATATTGCTTCTTACCTATAAAGCCTTAAATAATCTAGCTCCTGTTTATCTAACCAACCTCTTGTCTCGCTACAATCCAACCCGCTCTTTAAGATCTCAAAACTCAGGGCTTCTTGTAGTACCTAGAATAGCTAAATCGAGTAAAGGAGGTCGAGCCTTCTCATTTATGGCCCCTAAACTCTGGAATAGCCTTCCTGATAATGTCCGAGGCTCAGACACACTCTCACTCTTCAAAAGTAGATTAAAGACCTATCTTTTCAGCAAAGCATACACTTAGTGCATTACATAGCGGTGTGACGCATGATGTGCCCCACACACGATTTTGCTTCTTGTTTATATACACTATGAACAGCAGCTACGCTAATTATTCTCCTTATTCTGTATTTCCACATGGGGGTACTCATCTCGAGGCCCTCAGACTATGCAGTGCCACTGATGCGATCCAAGACCAGCGACGAGACGATTCCAAGGCTCCCGGACCAGGCCGTATCCTAAGCTGCTGCTGTGGTGGTCATGATGGAGAGCATAAGACTGATTCCTCTGATGCTCCAAGGACAGACGTGTCTTCGCGGAGGTCCAGCTACTGCGCCTAGACTGCAGCTCTGCACAAGACGTTTGGCCATAGGAGAAATGGTCGTGCCCAACTGAGCCTGGTTTCTCTCGAGGTTTTTTAAATTCTTCACTTTCGCCAATTGGTGAAGTTTTTTCCTCGCCCCTGTCGCCACTGGCTTGCATGGTTCGGGATCTGTAGAGCTGCGCATCGATGGAAGTGCTCCTCAGTGTTTGGGCTCTCAGTAGTGATTATTAAACCACACTGAACTGAGCTAAACTAAACTAAACTGAACTTAAACACTGAAAACTGAACTGACACTTTTCAATTCACTATAAACTTCCATGTGAAGCTGCTTTGACACAATCTACATTGTATAAGCGCTATACAAATAAAGATGAATTGAATTGAATTGAATGTCTATTAGATTTTCGCTGCTTAGCCTTGTTTTAGCCAAGCTGTCTAGGTTTAGATGTCTATTAGATGTCTATTAAACACAAAATTGTTTGCTGGGACTTTATATGTTTAGTCATTCCTTTCTGTTTATTTAATGACCAGTCTAGTTTTGGCCTATTCTTAGACGTCTATAAGGCTATGTTCACACCGCAGGCAAATGTGGCCCGAATTAGATTTTTTGGCCCACATGTGACTCAGGTCCTGACAGTTAAGATTTGTGCCACTTTCATATGTAGTCTTAAATCAGACACAGATCTGATGTTTTGCAATGCGACCGCTGTGTGAACGATTATGTCGGATTTCATGTGACTTTAACATAATCTTTGAGCGACATGCGTCATCATTCTGTGCTGCAAACATCCTCTACTCCTCAGCAGCATAGTAGAATAGCACACAGGGCGATTACTTTACCACAGAAAGTTGGTTGTTCATTTTGAAAAAGATTCTGAAGGCAAAACTGGTGCTTGTTAATCAATCTGGTTAACAAGCACCAGTATTGCCTTCAAGATCTTTTTCAAAATGAACAACCACTTGGAGCACGGGTTGATCGCAAAGCTAAAGAGTGTCGGGGGGTGTTGCGGATAGGGGATCCGTGCACAAAGGAGGGGGCACTTTCATTTTAAGGACAAACTTTCTCTCTGACAGAATAAAGGGCAGAAGCTCAAGCACCGAAACCCCCCTTCTGCACGTGTCTGTTGTTTAAAACAAAGTAAAATAAAGGGAGATAAACCAACTCCACCTTCACAGTTCAGTCTGCGGCTGCTCATTAATGGCTCGTTTCCACTGACTGGTATGGTACAGGTCGGTACGCTTTTATACGGGTCGGTACGCTTTTATGGCCATTTCCACTGTCAAAAGGCATGCCGAACCGTACCGTCCCACTTTTTCCATCACCCTTTCGAAAGGGTACCAAACACGAGAAAGGGTACCAAAAGGGTCCCAAAGGCGGGTATATATCCATATTATAACATATAATAACGAACCCTGTTCGATCTGGGCTCAAATGAACATTGTTGTCGTCTTGATGAACAGCCACAAAGCCAAAAAAAGAGCAGATTTTACCCTGTGCCCCGTAGTTTTTTACGAGCCAGTCTGAAGCGCGAGCGGTTTTGCGTTTTTTGCTTGTGCTCGTCATGTTTCTTTATTTGAAATAACAAACTTCTTGAGCCTATAATAATAACGTGTGCATGATTATTGACGTGCTTTTGAAACCTGATCCTGTCAGAAACTGACAAACGCGAGAATGACGTGCCAAAAAACAAAAGGAGAAGCCTGAAAAAAAGGAGCACATTATTTTTTCAGCAAACGTTAACAAACTGCCATGTTTAACTATTATTATCACCTTTTGGACTATTATGAACTCAGAATGATGGAATTACTTTCTAACAAGAGGCTACACGTGCTGCTGAAGATTACAGACACATTTAATCATGAGAGGTTTGCACTAACTGGGCTCTATTTCCTGCTGTTTTGAACCTAAATAATGACTAAATGTATGCTGTGTGTAGTTTTTCTGTGAGTGGTAACATATCGGAGACTGTAAGGGTCTGTATGTGTTTATATATGTTGCATTTTTTATTTATTTTATATAACTGCAGACGTTACAGTAGGCTATTTCACACTGTTATTGATCTGCAGTTATAATCAACTCATGTTCATAGAAAAGTTAGTAATAAACATTTATACAGAACTATTTATGTGTGTAAAGCATCTGTTTTGTGAGAAGTGCTTCTCATATGATATGTGAGCGACCCGTACAGCTTTACTGTAGACATTTTCTTGAGCGAAAATGACGTTGACTGCAACTTTGTCATACACCACGCCCACCAAAAGAGTACCATTGGTACCCTTTTAGCAGGGGAAACGCAAGCCTGATAAAGTTGACCCACACCGACCCGTACCGTACTGTACCAGTCAGTGGAAACGAGCCATAACCCTTGATGAGACACGCGCCTCTGTTGTCATAAATCACAAATAATCAGTGTTTTCAATCACAAGGGACTTATTTTAAGTTTCAAAAACACAGTAGTAGTAGCAGAACAATCCTTTACAGTTCTTGAAATACACCACGGTTGTCTGTGAAAAGAGCAATAATCATATTAAGCATAATCTGACAACGTGCTTCATACAGTATACAAATTATGTGCATAATTATAGACATTTTGTGCTGTCTGTAACTATACTTTTGTGCATGCGGGTCAGTTTAGGACTATGATCTGTTTACACTGCAAATCTGATATTGGCCACATTTATAACAACAATGTGAAAAGCTATGCAAAAAAATCTGATCTGAGAAAAAAAATCTGATTTGAGCACTAAGCCTCGCAGTGTGAACGTGGCCTAAGATTTTCACTGACAGCCCACATTCAGCCTTGTTTTAGCCAAGACGACTATGTTTAAATGTCTATTAGACATCTATTAGACATATTTTAGAAACAAAAAATGCTTGCTGGGCATAGTGCAACATTTACTAATGCATTTTTAAAATCCAAACTCATGCTGGTTAACATTAGTTAATGCATCATGAAGGAACAACTTTATTTTCATAAACTAACATGAACAAATACTGTAATAGATGCATCGTTTATTGCTTGTTCATGTTAGAAAATGCATTAACTAATAGCAACTAATACAACATTGTAAAGTGTGACCCAAATACTTAAACTATTAAATAATAAATCAAAATGCATTCTCAAATAAGAAACCAAATGCTCATATGTATTTGATATTTAATTTCAATGATCAACTCAGTATAAACCTGTAATAGTTCAATGATAAATCAAATGCTCAACCAGCACCGCAGATGATAAATCAAATGCTCAAACAAGCATCGCAAACGAAAACCAATTGATCAAATGCAAATGAGGAGTGGCAATCAACCAGCTTGGGAGGAGCGAAATCACAGCACATCCATCTACCATGTAGGCTGTCGAACTCACATGCAGAATGTTACATCCTTTCCGCCTTTCAAAATATATTCAACATGCAAACAATATGTTATCCAGTCTGTAGACACTATGTGCAATCCACCAAGCCTATTCAAACAGTGGGTTCTGATTAGGAGGCTCAAAACGAAACACAATAGGCTGAAAAAAGGGACTTCTATGCATGGAGTAGGTCTGTCAGACTGCTGGGATTCTGCGAATGGAAAGGTATGATGAAAAGAGCAGTGAATCGTGCTCCACGGAGAGGCGGAGCGGTCACATCTCTCAGTCCTAATGTGCTTACAGAGCCATGCATTCATTAACGTCTGAAACAGCAGAAAGACCATTTTCAGCTTCAGAGGGGGAACCAAATCAATTTATTTCAAATACATTTATTAGCATTAATTCGCACAATTGAACAGGTGGGACAAAGGCATTTTCTCTTTGGCATAACCAGACCCCTGAAAGGAACAGACGAGGGACAACAAAGCGGAGACGATTATGCAAATTGCACCTACAGGTATATTAATTATAAGAAGTGTAATAGCTCAGTTCCAAAACCCCAAAGAGCATTTAAAGCTGCATTAAGCAGTATTTTTTTTAAATGTGTTTGAGCACAGGGTCAAACTGAATCTCAAACACACTTGTGTCTAATCAGCAAAAAGGGGTGTGTCTAATGCAAATAGGGCTTGCACGACTACTGGAGTCCGTTCTTCGTACCTCGCTTAAATGATCTAAGATGATTTGGCAGATCCTGGATCTTTTAATCTTGATAACTGATGTTTGGCTAATTTGGTTCTTCAAACAAGTTCACGAATCAGATTAAAATGTCAGGATGACTGATCTGAGATCACGGCGTGTGTTGTGAAGGACAGATCTATCAATCCTTAAAATCATGATCAGCAATGCAACTATTTGCTGACGGCAGAGCAGCATAATGACATCATCGAATTAATATTTAATTATCCATGTGAGCAAAATTACATAACATTCGTAGTAAACATAAATATGTGCACTGTAAAACCCAATAGTCAACTTGAAGTGAGTGTAGTTAACCTAGAATTTACTGAAAGTTAATTCTACTCATTTGAAAAGAGTTTTGAACTCAGTGTAAAGGTAATAAGCTAATTAAATACCTCATTACTTTAACTTAAATGGAACAAGTTCACAGTACTCATATAGATTAGTTTTATGACAAATATAGATAGATTTTGATAGATATAGATTTTTTGTTTTTTGACAGTGATCACCTCAGGTAAACCTCATGTGCTTTATTCAGTGCTAAATGCTAACAATGTGAGTTTGAATGCCATTTTACATGACATTTATTGCCATATACTGAAAGCAGCAGCAGATAGTTCACAGATCTTGAAAATACAATAAATCGTTTGAAATTGAACATTAGAACTAAACACATATGAGTGATTCAGCATCTACATTTAATGATGTTAAAGAGGGTTAACATGTATTAAATAGATGCTAAACCTTACCGTTTTGTGAGTGAGTGCATATTCTGTGCTTCTGAATGGCTGTATTTAAATTTCTCTCGTTTCGTCTGGTGCAAACAGCCAAATTGCTCATCACTGCGTATCTCGTCACGAAGGGACACGCGGTTACAATGTAACCTGCTCACCTAATGTTTACATTTATAATATTTATATCATTTGCTAATTAATAACCTCATGTGGAACTGAATCTGTCTCATTTCGACGTCTGCTATGTTGCATTTTCAGTCACGGACACATGCTTTCAGAGCCTTCCTGAATGATTGAATGAAATACGCTGTTTTCCAACAAGGCAACCCGGGGTGCTGAAATATAATTGGCTAAACTAGCATTGTGCAGGTTAAATTTACCTAAACAAAGACAGCATTCCGGCACGGAAAACCATTTTTAAAAAAGAATATCTGACTTCAGCATTGTTTTTCAGTTAAACAAGTATGTTCATATGGGAAGTTTCTTAAATATCTGCACACATATTATGTTATTTTTATGCTTTAGAAGAGTCAAAAACTTACATACAGCACCTTTAAGTTTCAATGTGTCTGTAAATGTAAATTTTGACCAATGTTTTCTACTTCTATGTCTACTTTTTTTTGTAGCTAGAAATAATAAGCATTGTATGCTGCCGAATTGCTTTATTTGGACAAAGATGGACAAATGTAAGAATTTTTAAGATTAACATCAATGCCCTTTTAAATACCTTTTTAAGAACAAGACTTAAAAAGGGCCCGGTTGGGCTAGTGGCCCACATATTTAAAAAAAAAAAGCAATAATTTAGTTATTTCTTAGCCACATTGTGTTGCTAGGAGGTTGCTAGGGTGTTCTGAGTGGTTGCTAGGTGGTTATTTGGCAGTCACTAGGGTTCACTGTGTTGTTACTAGGCAAGCCTCACATACATAATCAAATCTGATTATTTAATAAGGCTTTCCAGCATGTTATAGCACTTGGCTAATCACTATTAGCATGTAGCTAGTCATTGCTAGCATGTGTAACAAATAGGAAGTCCCGTTTGCTAGCTTAGGTCAAACGAGCCAATCACCATGTCTCTACAAATGTACTGTTGCTGAGATATAGCTGTTGATAAAAAGTTGCTAGGGTACTTTGTTTTGTTGCTGTGGGTGTGGTTGAAGAGTGTACTTGAGTATGGTTAAATGTCTGAGCAAACCCTTATGTCTCTATGAGATTGCTATACATCTAGGCCTATTACAATGGCAGTCTATGGGATCAGTTTAGGGGTGTGGCTTGATAGCTTCATTATCATATTGAGGTGTTTATTGGTTGTCCGATGAATGATAAATGTCAAATGAGCCCACCCCCTTGTCTATATAATACTGCTATGCAAAGATATGCATCTAGGCGTATTATAATGGCAGTCTACGGAATCAGTTACTAAAGGTGTTTTAGGGCGTGGCCTAAGAGCTTTGTGATCATATTGAGATGTTTATTGGTTGCCTGAGTGAAATGAGCTCACCCCTTGTCTGGATGATATTGCTATGTAATGTTATTGATGTGAGACATTTATAATGGGAGTCAATGTGATAAATGTATTTCAATGGGCCGTCCCACCCCATGTTAAAGGGCACCTATGGTGAAAAATCTACTTTTTAAGCTGTTTGGACAGACATATGTGTAGGTATAGTGTATATACCGTCATATTGGGGTGATATAAACACACCCAGTCCTTTTTTTTTCAATTTAACAACATAAAAACGGTGGACCAATTGGAGCAATTTTGAGATCGACCGCAACTTGACGTAGGAGTGTGTTTCCCCCGCCCACCAATATTGATTGACAGGTGTGCATTACCATATCCTCAATATGTTGTTTCACGTCCGCCATTTTCAGCTTGTGAGTCAAAGCGACGTCACCAAAGAAACCCCCTTGCTCTATTTTTAGATGTAAGGCTCATTGGGCTGATGGGCTCAACATTCACCATGTTATCGCTCTCCTCGTCGCCAGTGTTTGTGAGTTTTGGTGTGTTTGCATACATGTGTACTTTTCATTGCGTCTTCCTTAAACTTCAGCGGTTTGCATTTCCCGCGGTCACAGAAGCTCCCTGTCATTTTAACTAGGTGCAGCTGGAAAGTGCGAGCGTGTTGCCTCACGTGCGCGTCCCTCCATTGGAAATAACAAACTAATGACGCGCAGCGCCATGCATTTTGCGTTGTCGTGGATGAAAGTGAAGACCGGGGGGTTTGCTCACTATTCTGCCGCCTAGGTCACCTCTATAGACACGCTGGCCCTGCTCAGGACACTGTTCAGGACACTGTTCGTATTTCTGCCGCGCCACAGAGCGTTATCTGAATAGTTTCATTTTAAATAACATGCGAATGTGCGCGTCTGGTATGTCGCGTCATGGCTCTGAGTGACGCATCCAGTGTATGACGCCCTTTAGTTATAGCCTCAAGCAGGTCGTACACCAGAAGCGCCGCTCGGCGACACGCAGCGTCGCACCACGCAGCAGCATGCATTTCTGAATTCTAAACATAAGTTTCTATCAGGTGACACACACCGGCGCCGCAAGTGTGTGATACTTTCAGCTGTCATGTGGGGGCCGTGTCGCAGTGCATCCGGTGTGTGATGCCCTTCAGTCAAAGTTAAATTAAGTGTGCTTGGTTATTAGTCTCGGTGTAGGCTACAAGCTCGGAGCTTTAAACTAGCACACAGTTGGCTGTAAAACTATACAAACACACAAATGATTTTGTACTCTCTGCTTGGTCTGTGCCCGAGTCGTACATGTACAGCTAAATGCTGGTACTCTCACTCATGTTGCTTCTCTCTGTCTGCCTGTCTATTGCAATACACAAAGCGGGGAGCTCTTGGCTCCGCCCCCTTGTTAAGTTGGGCGGAAAGTCGAAACTAATTTTCATGTGAAGCAACACGCCCCTAAAACAGCAAACTGTGTACACGCCCCCAAAATGACACTTTTTAACACATCATAATAAAAAAATCTGAATTGTGTTTTGAACTAAACCTAAACTGGCACACTCAGAAGAACCATAATATTAATATTACATCTTAAAAAAGGGGTAAAGTAGGTGCTCTTTAAGTCAATGAGGCAGTTTTTAAGGGTGTTAAAATGGTTTGGTGGGCATGGCTAAAGAACTTCCTTTATCATATTGAGATGTTGATTGTTTGCAAGGGTCATATAATCCCACCCCCCAAGTCTGTACACTGCTATGCAATGTGATTGATGTGTGACATTTAAATGGGAGTCAATGTAATGAATGGATTTCAATGACTTTGGGTACGTCCTAGCTCCCAAGGGGTGCAACATTTAACCCCTACGTAGTTATCTTCATTGCATCTCACCCATAGAGAAAATGTAATAATCACTATTGTATCTCCACCGCATCTACAGTTTATGAATCGGACGATGAAGTGCATTGCCTCGTGAGTCTCTTTGATGACTGACAGCTTCCTGACCAATCAGCTTCACCCTCATGTGGCCTCCATCAGTGGGAGTCAGAGGTGCTGAAGTAGGTCATGTTTGTTATAGCAGGCTGTCAGACTGGTGTGACGCAGCCCGTTCCACCACTGACTGCTGTCTTGCCCCATTTAATGCCCTTTCTCTCAGTTTCACGCCGACGACATACAAGCTCTCCCATGGCAACCAATTTAGATGCCTCGGAAGAATCAATTTATCAATTAATAATGTCTAATATTTGATGGAAGGACAGCAAGTGTTTGAATTCCTGCCTGATGTGAACTGCTAATGACTGTAGAGCAGAGCGGGAGACTCTCAGTAAGACACAAGTTATCAAATAAATCAAAGTGATTTATCCTTTATATGACTTCTGATGCACTCATCATTAATGCAAGATTGTGCCATTCCAATGCAGCATAATTCATTTTTTATGATGAGATGAAATAAAACAATAATAAACCTAATTTTAAAAATGCATAAAAAATAATAATAATCACACAAAGGTAAAAAAATATTGCACTAACATTTATTGACACCAGTAGCAGAATTAAAGCTTTAAAACTTCCTCTGCTGGAATGAATACACAGACACATGCACACGCTTTACTTCTTTCATTTCAGGTTGTTGCTAAAGAAATATTTAGCATTTTGTATTTTGGCAACACTGTGGCACAGTGGTTAGCACGGTCACCTCACAGCAAGAAGGTCACTGGTTTGAGTCCCGGCTGGGCCAGTTGGCATTTCTGTGTGGAGTTTGCATGTTCTCCCCATGTTGGTGTGGGTTTAGTTTTTATAAACTAATTTCGAGAGGAGTATGCGCTTATGATTGATAACAGCAGGTCCCTCATTAGCTAACTCACTATCCACCAATCAGACAATTCCTAAATCACTAAAAACAACCAGAGTACCTCAACCTGTGCAGTGTACATGCCCTTTTGAGTCTGGGATATAAAGTGCCATTACAAAATGAACGTAAGTGCCCTTCTAAAATGAACGTTCCAAAATAAACCCCCGGGTCTTCACTGTAGTTTCTGAGCGTTCTTACCATGTTGAGCCCTCACTGCCTGGTTAGAATCATTTCCTCACAGCAAGAATGTCACTGGCTCAGATCTTTACCTGCCCAAGTTGGCATTTCTGTGTGGAGTTTGCATGTTATCCCTGTGTTTGCGTGGGTTTTGCCGGGGCTCTCCGGTTTCTGCCCATTACATTACAAACCACAGGAGAGGGCAAATTCTTTAGCAGGATAGCACTCTTTTTCATAATACATCAAACTTTCTGAAAGCAAAGGTGCTACAGGAGTGGCTAGCCCAGTCACCAAACATGAACATTATTGAGCATGTCTGGGGTAAGATGAAGGAGGAGGCATCGAAAATGAATCCAATAAATCTTTATGAACTCTGGGAGTCCTGCAAGAACGCGTTCTTTGCCATTCCAGATGACTTTATTATTACGTTATTTGAGTCTTTGCAGAGATGTATAGATGCAGTCCTCCAAGCTCATGGGAGTCATACACAAAATTAATTATTTTTCCACTGCACCATGACTTTATATTCTATACTGTACATTATTTCTGTTAAGTGACACGACTTTTGTCTAAACCAAGTCAGACCTTACTGTCCTAATTAAATAATAAAAAAAATCAAGACATAATCATATTTTATTTTGGTAAAATAACCATAATTCAGTGTATACAATTCACAGTGTATATAAACATACATTTTTACAGTGAATACACACACACACACACACACACACACACACACACACACACACACACACACACACACACACACACACAAATAGTATTAAAAAGACTTGTACTTTAATGACCAAGGATTAAATAAAAACAAAATCTATCAATTTCCTTAAGATTGCTAAAATATATGCTAATATGTACAAAAAATAAAATGACTACCATAAAAGCCTATTTAATATACTAACATGTATTAGAATATAACAGTTCTTAAGATGCGCACAGTAAGTGCAGTCCAGTCAAAATAAGATGATTCAGCTAAAAGATTTTTTTTTAATTGGCTTCCTTCCTTTTTACTCATGTGTGAAAGACGCTCCACTACATGCCAACAGAGTTCAATTAAATGTAATAAACTTGTTCATCCATGCAGACATTCACATGCAGAAACAAGTGCACATATGCGCTCACATGGGTGCCATCCAAAACGCCTGACTGGCCAAACAACAAACACTGGCATGCACACAAAAAGCGAATGTAAAAGAGCGAAAAAACACTGTCACATACCTGCTGAGCAGAATAAGAGCACTAAAACGCCTGACGTTTGCATAATAGACAGCCGTTTGTATCCGTGTGCAACCTGAGATTACGGTTCAGGTGAGGAGCTTGCCGTGCTCACGTTCACTCACTACATTAATAGTGCTAATAGGATCACGGTTGCCATCTGTTCTTTGGAGCGAGAGGCACACTATAAATAGCAGTTGGGGAAAGCCCAGGTATACTCCATGCCTTAAAACTGATCTCCTGCGCGAGTAGAGAGATCAGGGGTCACGGCTGGTGAAGGGTGAGACAAATTAGACTAATTAAACAGCAACTACTAGCAGTGTGGAAACAGATATAGAGGCTTAAGGTGTTTTTTAGCATTTAAAGTCAACACATAGTTCATTTAATATGCCTAATGTGATGTGCTACCAAAGCAGAACTTGATTTTACGCATTGTCCAACTGCTCGTTAATGCAAATTTCTAATCAGCCGATCACATAGCAGCAATTTAATGCAATTAGGCATGTAGACATGGTCAAGGCGATCTGCTAAAGTTCAAACTGAGCCTCAGAATGGGGAAGAAAGGTGATTTAAGTGACTTTAAACGTGGCATGGTTGTTGGTGCACAACCATCTCTAGAGTTTACAGAGAGTGGTGCGACAAAGAGAAAATATCCAGTGAGCATCCACAACACGTTCAACCTTGAGGCGGATGGGCTACAGCAGCAGAAGACCTCACCGGGTGCCACTCCTATCAGCTAAGAACAGGAAACAGAGGCTACAATTCGCACATGCTCACCAAAATTGGATAACATAAGATTGAAAAAATGTTGCCTGTTCTGATGAGTCTCAATTTCTGCTGCGACATTTGAATGGTAGGGTTTGAATTTGGCTTCAACAACATGAAAGCATGGATCCACCCTGCCTTGTATCAACGGTTCAGGCTGGTGATGGTGTAATGGTGTGGGGGATATTTGGCACACTTTGGGCCCATTAGTAACAATTGAGCATCGTGCCATCGCCACAGCCTACCTGAGTATTGCTGCTGACCATGTTCATCCCTTTGTGACCACAGTGTACCCATCTTCTGATGGCTACTTCCAGCAGAATAACAATTCATGTCATAAAGTGTGGTTTCTTGAGCATGACGACAAGTTTACTGTACTCAAATGGCCTTCACAATCACCAGACCTCAATCCAAAAAAGCACCTTTGGGATGTGGTGGAACAGGAAATTCGCATCATG
>CAIGQZ010032545.1:1112167-1125306 GCA_903798205.1 Danio tinwini
AAATAAAATAAAATAAAATAAAATAAAATAAAATAAAATAAAATAAATGTATTTAAAACCACCCGATTAACCCTTGTGTGCTTGTGTGGGCGTTTTCATCATTTCTGGGGTGATTTTGAGACTTAATTTGGCAACAACTTTCTTTGTGTTTTAGCAAAATCTTAATTTGACACATATTTTGAGAAAATACTTAAAAACAATACACTCGACAAATTTACCACCATTTCGTTATGTTTGTGAATGTTTTTGCCCAATTGACTTCCATTACAGTAGTAGACTTCCCAAGACGTCCGTTGCATTTATTAACAAACAGTTGTAAATATCAAAACCCCAAATCAGAAAAAGTTAGGACAGTATGGTAAACACAAATAAAAAAGTAGTGATTTCTAAATTTACTTAGACTTGTATTTTAGTGCAGACAATATGAACACAAAATATATCATGTTTTGTCTGGTCAACTTCATTTCATTTGTAAATATATATCCTTTCCTGTTAATTAGACCTGCAACATATTCCATAAAAAGTTGTGACAGGGGTAATTTTAAAGGGCTGTATGTAAGTTTTTGACTCTTCTAAAGCATAAAAATACCACAATATGTGTGCAGATATATAAGACAAATCCTAAGTGAACATATTTGTTTAATGAAAAAACAATGCTGAAGTCAGATATTCTGCTTTGAAAATGTTTTTTCCGTGCCGGAACGTTGTCTTTGATTAGGTAAATTTAACCTGCACAATGCCAGTTTAGCCAATTATAATTCAGCACCCCGGTTTGCCTTGCTGAAAAACAGAGTATTTCATTTATTCATTCAGGAAGGCTCTAAAAGCATGCGTCCGTGACCGAAAATGTGACATGGCAGACGTTGAAGCCATGAGACCGATTCAGTTCCACATGAGGTTATTAATTAGCAAATGATATAAATATTACGAACGTAAACATTAGGTGAGCAGGTTACATTGTAACCGCGTAAACCGCTTTAAGGCTATTAATAAAGTAAATTGGTTCAATAAGAATGTGATTTGAAACAGGTGATGTCAACAGGTGATTGTAATTACGATTCGGTACAAAGGCAGCATCTAAGAAAGTTCTAGTCCTTTAGGAGCAAAGACGGCCAAGGATCGCTAGTTTGCCAAAAAATATGTGATAAAATTATTGAAATGTTTAAAAACAATATTCTTTAAAGAAAGGTAGTAAGACATTTGGATATTTCACCTTAAACAGTGCAAAACATTATTAAAAGGTTCAAGGAATCTGGAGCAATTTCAGTGCATAAATAACAAGGACACAAGCCTAAGCTGAACAACCGTGATCTCCGATCCCTCAGGCAGCACTGCATCAAGAATCCTCATTCATCTAAAAGCCATATCACTGCATGGGCCCAGGAATACTTTGGCAAACCTTTGTCAAGTACCACGATTCATAGATACATCCACAAATGCCAGTTAAAACTGCACTGTGCCAAAATGAAGCCCTATGTTAACAGTGTCCCGAAGTGGCATCGACTTCTCTTGGTTCAGAGGCATCTGGGATAAACCATCACCGAGTGAAAATGTGTACTGTGGTCAGATGAATCAGTATTTCAGTTAGAAGAAACGAATCATCCAGATTTGTACCAGAAACAAGTCCAAAGGCCAGGGTCTGTCATGGTATATGGTTGTGTCAATGCCCTTGGCGAAGGTAACTTGCACTTCTGTGACAGCACTATTAATGCTGAAAAGTTTGATGAAAAGAGATTTTGGAGCACAATAAGCTGCCTTCTTTTCCATGGCCACCCATGCATATTTCAACAATACAATGCAAAACCACTTTCTGCACATATTACAAAGTCTTGGCTGCAGAGGAAGAGGATACAGGTACCAACCTGACTCCAATAAAGAATGTGTGGTGCCTTTTGAAGCGCAAAATGCAACAAAGAAGACCCCATACTGTTGCTCTCTTTAATGCTGCGTTCACACCAGATGTGGAAGAAGCTTCAAGCACGAGAGATTTACATGTTAAGTCCATGCAAAGGCGTGAATAAACATCCTGCGGCGCAATACGCGCGAATGGCGCGAATTACGCGATACGTGCAAATGGCGCAACACGAATTGAGCGTTTTGCGTGTTTGATTTGCTTAATGCGCGAATCGTTCAAGTTAAAAAATCAGAACTTCTGCGGACATTCGCACCGCGTTAACCAATCAGGAGCTTGCTCTTGTGGGGGCGTGATTATGACGTACCGCCTGTTGTTGGTGTCCCAAGAACAAAATCCTCCTGCCTACACCGACAACAGTTCATCAAACTGGGCTCAGCTCAATCAGAAGCACCGCTGAATGCTTCCATCATCCAGGTTAAGTTTCTGGAGGAGTTTATAAGCTCACAGAGCTGGGTGCACCTCTAAAAGAATCTAGTGGACTCAGACACTGCTCGATGCTGTTTTCAGCCGTCATAAAGCACATAAACACAGTTATTTTAATTAATAAAATCCATGTTAGCCATTTAGCAACGAAGCAACAGTCACCGGGCAGACAGAAGCCCTGCTTGTGACGTGAATCCGCATGTGTTCTGAAGTGAACTTGAATTTTCAGTCCCTAAACGTTTGAAATGTGTTGCAAAAACCCAAATTTAGAAAAAAATCTAATAAAATCATGAGGAACACATTATATAATGTTTGTTGTATTGTCTACAATAAAATACAAGAGAAAGAAAGTTTAGAAATCACTACTTTCTTTTTATATATTTGCGTTTTTCATACTGTCTCAACTTCTGATCTGGGTTTTGTCTGGGGTTTTGGGTTTGTTCTGATTTGTATGATATATATTGAATAATACACTTTAGTAATATATGATATTTACTATAAATTACTATATTATATTTATATACTTGTTATCTAGTATTGCTGGCTAGACAGTATTAATGAACACATGGTAGTACAATTAGTCAACTGACCATGGGTTATTAACCCCACCTGCTGACATGTCACTTGACCTTTATCTCCATACACAGAGGAAAAGAGAAAGAGAAGAAGGTTTCGAGTAACTGTAAAAAAAAAAGAGAGAGGCTTATTAAAACCTCCAAGACTGATAAAAAGAATGAAAGAGAATAAGATGCATAAAAAGAGTGACTGGACTCCAGTCAGAGCAAGAAAATGCCAAAGGAACACAAGAGAGCAAAGTAAAGCTGGAAATAATGGGCAGAGCAGAGAACAGCGCTTATCCTGTCTTAATATTCCGGTCCGTGTGTGTGAAAGGAAAGTCTGATGAAAGAAGGATAAAAAAACACACAGAAACACACACACACTCTGTCAACTATAAGTGTCAAACACACAGACATACACACACCTGCATATTATTCATCATCCGCTGCTCTACAGTTTCTGTGATGTGAAGGTACAGCAGAGGAAATGAAAGTTTTCACTGTATGATCTCCTATCTAGACAGAAACACGAGACATGCTGACAGAGACTGTGCTCAATATGGATTATAAATATACATGTATAATGCTGATACTTCTGGGCTGTAGATTCTGAACATTTTTAAGAAATATACAAAATTCTTAGGCCACCACCAGCTTTGGGAGCCTAACACTTTTCCACGAAATCTATCCATCTGAAAGGTATGGAGCAAGTGCAGGGTCATTACTTTTAGTGAACCAATTTTCAAACAGAATAACATGGGAAATATGTACACAATATTCAGAACGAAATTATTTTAAGACTCAAAAGACTAGCATCAAAAGTGTGTTTAACATGACTTCTTAAGCACCAAGCAACATCTTGAAAGTTTTCAACCCAGGCTCATTCTGTTTACACACTCCTGTATACATTTCTGGAGGGCGCTAAATACATGGCAGGATCTACCTTTTTTGCAGTTTCTGTTTTCATGAATCCACCATAGACCGTCGTGTATGATTTTTCAGATCTAACATTTCTCTCGCAAGCGCCATTCGCGCTCTACTCAAGTAAATCCACCAGAAGTCGCTGTCAACTGACCGACTGACCAATCACCCCACCCATCTCTTTCCCTAAACCAAACCAATAGTATTTTCAGAAGCACCGATTGAACCGCCCACCCACATCCCTAAACCAAGGGCTCTCAAACTCAAATTGGCAAGGGGACATTTCAGTGATTGACAATTTACAGGGGGCCAGTTTTAACATTCCAGCACAAGAAAAAAAGTGGAAACCTGACATAACTGATGCATCTTATGACCACAGATATGACACTTATATTTCAAGTATTACCTGTCACCCGTGATGATGCAAATCAGCACATTTATCGTGTCTCAACAGCTGCTGAAATATATTTGTGGTTGTTTCATGTATGGCTGAGTATTAGACACACACTCAGTCATTCTTCCACAGAGTATATGCAATCAAAACCTTATATTTTTAAGCTAAATCAAATTAACCTAACGCTTTTGAGTCCATTGAACGTATATTATGTTAAACTGACTTAATTTTATAAGTTACACAAGCTGTTTTAAGCTAGAACATGATTAACTTAGTTTAATAAGGCAAAATGACCTTAAAACATAACAAAATAAAACATACGCTGTTATGACTAATTGATCATATAATTTTTTACAGTGTAGGTTTTTGTTTCTTGTTGTACATATTGAAGGGTGTGACGCTCCTTAAAAAATAAGAACAATAAAGATCCAGATGCAAAGGTCTTTATTGACAGATGAAATAAAGAATAAAAAATAGAACAAAACAGAAAAATAGTGCGGAGCTGACAAGAAGTCCAGAGAAGTGCAGATCTGTAAAGATCTTTGGAACAGCTGGCAGATCCAAAAATACAGAGTGTCCTGACGAGACACAGAGAACAATGAGCAATAACGAACTGACAAGATACAAAAGAACACCAAGCACATATATAGAAGAGATAATTAGAATTAGCTGACACGAATGATCAGCACAGCTGATCAGCAAACGCAAGATCAAAACAGAACGCTACTACAGCGCACATGAATGACAAAACAAAATCACGTGACAATAACAGAGACACACCAGGATGTGCGCACAGCCTGCAACTGTGACATAGGTTGTTTAAATTGCTATGGAAATACTACAAATAATAAGCATAATAATTATTATTCTGTCCCAACAAATTGTATTGTCCCAATAGCGTAAGAACAGCAGAAATCGGTTTAAGTAACTTAAGTGACTTTCCTGGCAATTGCTTTTCTCAATATCTTTATTTTTTTGTAAAACTACAACAAAGAGGGGGAAAGTATGTACATATTCACATTTACTTTACCAAGTTTAATTTAACCAGCAGTACAATGTTACTAATGTATATAGTTTTTATGCAAATTTTATAAGCATATGAGGAAAATCTATTAAATGAGACCATTTGAATTCAACATTAGCAAATTGATCATATTTGTTACACCACCAGCATAATGTGTAAGCCATGACGAAGTGTTTGTTCAACATAAGTGATATAAAACTGATAATAATCAAACGACCCTTCAATATTTACAAAAGTACAGCTTTAGTAAAAATAGAGCACTTCTGGACATATATTTTAAAGTTTAAATCAGCCACAAAAAATAAAATGCATGTGTGTTACTCTCAGCCGCACACTGAGAGAAAATGAAATAAAACTAATCTGAATGCAGTACTTTAAAGGGTCATGAAACACCAAAACACATTTTTGAGCTGTTGACAGTCATATATGTCCCACGCTGCTTTAAACACTATCAGGACACATTTATTTCACTAAAAAGTGAAAATGGGTTGTTTTTTGCGTTATTTTGAGCAAATTTGTTCTTCCGGTTTGAAACGAATTTTTGAAGCTGCGTCACGGCGATTAGATACTTGCGTGTATTCCAGCGTGGAGAGTGGGTGTCTGTACCTGCGAGTACATTGTGACGTCTCTGAGTGTTCAAACCAATCAGCGCGCTCTATTGTGTATGTGGTGCAGCTTGATTAATATGCATGATAGCTTCGAAGACGCTTTTATCTGTTACAGTGTTCAGACGACAGAAAGACACCACGTTGTGTTGCCAAAACAAGTGGAAGAATAAGAATTTGGAGACATGGGTCATCAGTGTTCCATTTATTAATGTTATTAAATTATAGTGCAATATTATAGACAAAGATCCGCTGTAAATGCTGCTCTCCGAATGTAAACATGTAAACACTGTACCGTAGTGTAGAATTTTCCATGCATTTTGTGACAGGATAGTCTATACACACACGGCTTTCTGACGCTACCTACTGAGTGTATCTAAGTTACAGAGAAATGCGAAGGATTTTTTTTTCTCCCATTTGCCGTGCGATATCAAACATTGCATTAAAACTCCACTCTCCAGCAGTTCCTCGCTTTCATCATGTTGTTCATCACGGGGGACATGCATGAAATATTCCTGAATGAAAGTGAAAGTGCCAAACTGCAGTTAAAGTCGACAAAGTAATAATTTGGGAAATAATTTGATTACGGATGTCCATGTAAACACAGCCACTGTCTTTCTCCTCTGCGTCTATGCGTTTGTTTTGCCTCTGTGAAAATCAGCGTGTGCCCAAACGGAAACAGAAACCATTTTTATGCAAAATCTTCCCTCTTTCCCTCCCCCAACACTCCCACCTAAACAGAGCTGGACACACCCACTTTCCTGAGTTTTTCCAAACTAGAGGTGTGAAAACACCCTGCTGAGACAGGGGGGGTTTCGTGGCCCTTTAAATGTCGACAAGGTGGCGGGTCAAAACTACAAGTGGATAGATGCGACTGTACAACAATAATAGTGGTTCAAAATATATGTTTTGGTGGGCCAAATCTTGATTTATTTTTGATGTCAGTTGCGAGCCGGAGGGAGGAGGAAGGAGGCCATAAATGGCCCACGGGCTGGCAGTTTGAGACCACGAGTCACCTGATTTTTACCAAATTTTTAGGTTTTACCACATTATCACCCTGTTGTTTACTTGTTTATTTTATTTATACGTTTTCAGAATGAGCCTATGTTGTTTACTCTGAACATGTATATACAATTAAGCAATACACAATTTTTAGGGGGTTATTATACCTGTTAAGATAATCTTTTCTCACAGCATGCATATCAGACTGTTGTTGGAGACCCCCAAAACCAAAATATGACCTTTTTTAATGCATAATAGGGGCTCTTTAAACAAATAATGTAGAAATAAAAATGATTTAAATACCCTTTAATAATGATAGTGCATTATTGTACAAAGGTTTCATAATACAAATATAATGCAATGTATTATTTCAGAAAGAACTTCAATCCAATCTGACGCCCTTCAGAGAGAAGCTTAATTTGTTGTTAGCAGTGAAATTGAGCTTCGATCAGACCGCTCAACACATTAAGGTGTAAAAGACTTTGAAGGGCATTCTGCAGTTCAATTCTTTCTGCAATGTCCTGATTATATCTTTTTCAGCAGAGCCGAACCCGGCACACAGACAAACAGCATTACAGAGGAGTTTAGGCGTCTTCACTTATTTCTGCAAAATGAGGAGACAGCAGAACACAACACTGAGGGAGGAAGAGGAGGACAAGAGTGAGATGATGATGGAAAAGATCAGTAGATTGTGAGATTGTGGAGCTTTCTGAAATTATCTGATCCACAATGGAGCCATTATTGACTTAGGGGGGCATCATTTTGGAAAGCAGAGGTAATTTCCTACATGCTTTTTCAGCCCTTTCTCAAAGTAACCTGCAATCTCATCGCATTTGAAACACCTGTTTTATAATCAGAATTTTCTATAAAGTAAATACATTAGTATAATCATAGTAACACACTGGTTTTGCCACAGAAATGCAGAAAATATATCAAATATAATTAATGTAACATTTCATATTCACACATCTTTCAATGTTCTGGATATAGAATTACCAATCTGCTGCACTCATAGACTGTGCTATACAAATATTTATATCTGATTAACTATTGATACTTAATTACTAATATATCTTAACCACACGTTGGAAAAAAAACAATTAAAATAATTATTATTTTAAAAAGAGGGGGAAAAAGTCATACTGGTGCTATAAAATTCATAAAAGTCATGTTGTATGTAAGTTTTTGACTCCTCTAAATTAAGGGTTCCCAAACTTTTCTGTCCGTGACCCCCAAAATAACAATGCCAGTGACTCACAACCCCCATGGTGGTTATAAATATACAAATGTTGCGCAAACAACAATAGGCCTATATAAACACAAGCATATTGACAATGCAAAAAGTGCAATAGTCTAACAACCATATCATTTTTATAGTCATTTATCAATGTGTTTAATATTAACCTTAACTAATGAGACTGGTGGACACAATGTTTTCAGCAAAAGTCTATTCTTGGTTTAATTTTGGAGACAGTCTTAATGCTCAGTTGTGGCTTGTATTTATTTTTTAATGTATTTGATTACCATAAAGGTGTCAGAAAGTTTAACCTGGTGTTATAAAATCAATCTTCTGCAGCTGACGCGATTTCTGTGTTGTTAATTTAACGTAAACACAATCCTATAAAAAAATCATCATTTATGTTTTAATGTAACTGTTAACTACTATTTTATCTGTCATGGGTTATGGATAAAATATGGTAATTCTTATAGTTTAATAAAGTTAATTTGACTTTTGGAAATCACCAAGCGACCCCCTGTCATTGTCCCGCGATCCCCACTTTGGGAATCACTACTCTAAAGCATAAAAACAGCATAATATATTTGCAGATATTTAAGAAACATGGTAAGGGAACATACTTGTTTATCTGAAAAACAATGCTAAAGTCAGTTAAAATGTGCATTCTGTGACGGAAAGTCGGTTTTAGTTTTGCTCTCTATAACCTGCCCACTGCCAGTTTAGCCAATTATATTTCAGCACTCTGGGTTGTCTAGGTGAAAAACACACCATATTACAATTCAGTCTTGAAAGCACGGCCAAAAATGAGACCTCCGAAGGACAGCAGCAGCCTCCGAAATGAGATGCAGATTCAGAGTTATAAAAATGCTTATGATGTGTTTTTTTATAATATGCAAAAATATTAATTTTACAAATATAAATTTTAGCTGAGTAGGTTACATTGTAACACCTTGTCCTGACAACACACAATGTGACACGGCAGAAACATTTAAATACGAGAAGCAAAGAATGGTGCTCTGCACTCCAACAAAATGGTAAGATTTGGAATCTAATTAATACATATTAAACTTCCTTATTATATTAAAAATACAAGCTAAGTGACTGATATTTGCTGGTTTGGTTTAGAGTCACGTTTCTAACATTCTTTAAGTTATATGTTTATTTTATTTTCAAAATATAAGGTAAACTATAAGTTATGGCAATACATGTCATGTAAAATAGTATTTAAACTCACACTGGTAGCATTCACACTGAATAAAGCACATAATCAGTACCTGATGTGATTTTTTTGTCATAGAAGTTATTTGGTCAGCCATGTGAAATAGGCCTAGTAACCATTTCTAAAATAGAAATTTCCGAGATTATTATAAAAAACTCCTTTTTATACAGAAAATATTGTTTTTTTGTGTGTTTTCTTGCATGTAGTTACTGTAACAGTAAGTTGGATGAGAACGAAGTAGAGGATCCAAGTGCAGTTCATTAACAAGAGTAGTCAGGCAGGCAATGGTTAAAACAGGGGCAAACAGAAGCAAAGAGGAAATCCAGAATCATAGTCACAAACAGGCGAATGGTCAGAACGAGCAGCAAAGAATCAATACAAACAAAAAACAAGGCAAGAATCAAAATACGGAAAGATTAGACCAGGGGTGTCCAAACTTGGTCCTGGTGGGCCAGTGTCCTGCTGCATTTAGCTCCAACTTGCAACACACCTGCCAGGACGTTTCTTGTGCATCTAGTAAGAGCTTAACTCTCAAGGACACTGTCCCTCCAGGACTGAGTTTGGACAACCCTGGACTAGACAAAGAAACACTTTGTAGTATTACAGCAAAACAAGACTCAGCAATGTGTGTGAGAATGAGAGCAGCATATATGTTCCATATAATCAATCTATGATGAGCTTCCAGCTGTGTGTGCAAACTGGTGTCTGTGTGAGGTGCATGATGAGATTTGTAGTTCATATCAGTGGCAGAATTGTAGTTCTCCAGCGATCTGCAACTGCTAGATCACTGGTGATCGTGCCAGTTACAGTGTAGGCTCAAAAGTCAGGCACACTGGAGTTGACGGTGGTGGGGTTGAGTGAAAAAGTGTTTTGATTTTGCAATGCAATACTTAGTTCAACCACTGGGTGTCAATCTTACAAACTGCACCTTGAATAGCTTTTAGTATTCACATTCAGATGATTTTAAAGTTTGCTAGCTTTTACAAAATGTTAATAACCCAAAATTAAATTTATAACAAAAATAATTATCTCAATCACAATAAAAGTGGCAATAAGGCCATGACAAGATTAAGGAAGATGTGAAATATATGAATTTACAGTACAAACTCACTGCAGTACTGACCAAAAAACTAGAGAAAAATACAAAAGCCAGAACACAGTGTAAGATCCAGAAAGGATTCATGAGCTCTGACCAGTGAAGAAAAGCACAGTTCAGTATTTGGGCAAAAGATGAAAGATGTTCAGAACAAGGTGTACTAGTAAACCAGTGCCAAACCTAAAACAATTAATCTTACAACAACTGATAACTCTGGGACATTAGCGTCATAAAAGACCAGTATATATCAACTTCTCAAAGTCTCTGCAATACTGGATCCCAACCTACGACAGTATTTAATCAGAAAGTATGCTTCTTGAAGCAACAGGAAGCTACAGTTGAACACTGCCCTGAACACTGGCAACCAATCAATCTTCAAAGCATTGTGATGTAATTACAACATCTACCAGCAGGGAAAGAGTGACTAACTGGTCAATTTAACAAGCTGAATGTTGGCCTCTTGAACACAACACTGTCAACCAATCAATGTGTGAATAACTATGTAGTAACATCTACACTACCAGCCAGGTAAGGCGACCAAATCTTTGCATATAGTAACAAAACCTACCAGCAATGAAAAGGGAAAACCTTCCAAACTAACCAATCAAATCTCGACCTCTTGGACCACCAAACAATCACCAACGTTTTGTATCAATACGAAGCACTTTCAACACCAACCTGCAGAGGGTCTGAAAATTACAAAGTTTTGGCATGTTAATAAATAAATTCAACCTCAGATTGTGTCGATCACATGTACAAACTGCCTCAAAAACGTTCATATGCATTTTAAATACTTTATAGATATTTGCATTACTATGCTGTTATATAATCATTATATAATAAGTGGCATACATTTATCTCAGAATGACAATATTGTTTGCTTATCGCAAGTTTCTGTGAAAATATATCACACACAAAAAATTCCTTATCATAACAGGCCTATACATTATAGCTAAATTATTTGACTGTTTCATATAACAGCAACATTTCTACTATTAAACATTTATAAATGCTTGCTAGATAGTTCCAACTTGTCTTTGTTCACGTTAAAAAATAAATAACAGATACTTTTTTAGAAAAATGAAAAGAAAAAAATAAGTTACAAAAATAAGTTACAAAAGTTTCTGACTCTATTCTATATTTAGACTATCGCTTTTATTATCAAAACCCCTGATCCACAATTTTTAATTACATATGAAAGTTTTGGAGACAGTATGTAAATGTGATTGACACGATGTGAGCTCAAATTCATTTATTAACAAGCAGATTTTCGTATTGTTTAGTTTTCTATTATTATTATTATACCCTATTTATTTATGCTTTTGAATAGCATTATGGGAGCTTGATCTTTCTTTCGACAACTTTTAACCCTGAAATGTTGGAAAAAAGTGAATTTTATTAACATTTTTAATAGTTTAAAGTGATATATTGTCTGGGTTGGTGTCGTACAAAAACCTTATATTAAACTGACAGTATATTTTCCTCTATTTTACAGACTTATTTCTCTCAATATTATTTCTTATACAATTTTTCAAACTAATAAAATGTCAATAAAAGTCTTCATTCCACTTCTTTAAACTGTAGAATTGAATTTTCAAAATCAAAAACTGACCGAGGAGATCAACATCCCATAATGCTATTCACAACCGTAAAATAAACAGAAAACATTTGTGAATCACAAAATACAGAAACTGTTAACATGTTTTTTTACAATGTAGGCTGCTGATTAAACATTCACGAGGAAATGTAACAGTTTTACGATTTGTCAGTTCAGTGGCTAATTACTCCGAATTAAGTTGTACGAAAATGCAAGATTTAAAAAAGAAGGCGTGAAACCCAACCGTCACTGAGGGTTAAGCAAATCATACTAAATGGTATGAATGATATTGTGCCAATTCATATGAATTAGCCACTAAATCAAAAAGTCACGAATTGCCGTGAGATTGTGTTGGATTGAGATGCACCCAAATTCAACACTGTCAAACCACTTTCACAATGGGCTATAGACCTTTTTCTTAGAACGCAAAATTACCCATTATGCTTTGCGTGTATGCACAAGGAGAATGCTAAGAACTTCCGGTCGGCAGCTGATGCATGTAAACAGTCAAATTTGGACAGCTTTAAACCATAGTTTTAATCTATTTTACCTGCTTTTATCATCTTTGAACTAATACTGTTGTCGATCAGCGCCACCTCCTGAACTGATCATTTTAAAAAATGTGATCTAATAGGATGGAAAACAACTGCTGCAATGCATTTTCTCATCGTTGTCAGACGGCATCTTGTGCCATTTAAATGAAGCCTCGTCATGGCTAATGTCAACAGTTTCTCTTCTTTCAAATATATAACCAGGCAAAATGTTTGACACACACATGTTATCCTACTGTACTGTCCCACTAACACACTGATTTAATAACTGTGACAAAGTGAAAATAAAGTGACGTTTTGAAATGGCAGAAAACATAAACGATAAAATGACTAAATGAAACATAAACGGCTCGCGATTAAAATGAACATGCAAATCAGCCAGCAGAGTATCAGTAACGGACTTTTATTGGTCATTTTTGCAAATTGCATGACTGATAGTCATTAAGATTCATGCCAGTAATCTGGTTTGCTCTATGATGCAAGGAAGTATTGCATGCGTGCGTGCGTGCGTACTGAAGAGCCACTGAGCTAACAGCTGACAGGTCAGGGAGACACACACACACACACACACACACACACACACACACACACACACACA
>CAIGQZ010032545.1:1144344-1156560 GCA_903798205.1 Danio tinwini
TGTGTGTGTGTGTGTGTGTGTGTGTGTGTGTGTGTGTGTGTGTGTGTGTTCATGAAATATGCTTAAAAATGTCTCTTTTAGTTAGTTTAGGATAACTTCAATTAAAACTAAGAGACTGAAATGTACGACACATAATAAACATACATGATATTATCAGACCTTTGAGTTTAACTTAAATAAAACTACAAATGTATTTAAACTTTTATTTGATAAAATCATGTTGGACCAACTCAATTGCATTTAATTGTGTAATTAGTTTTAGTTGGTGCTAAACGAATTTATTAGATGAAATCCTGCCCTTAATTAAATTGAGTTCATCCAATGAGTGATTTTTTTGAGTGTGCTAGTTATTAAAAATGTTAACAAGCATGTATTTGGATGTTAATAAGGCATTAGTAAATGTTGAACTTGATTAATAAATCCTGTACAATAATTGTTTGTTATTAGTTCATATTTATATAATCAAATATGCATATTTATATATTTGAAAGTGCATATTTATTGGTCCATTTTATTTTTTAAATGTATAATAATTTATTTGAGTTCTGTTACTTCCTTTTAAGTAGTTTATGTAACAAATTATGTCATGGAAGCAAACTACCAGCATACCTCCTACAGATTACATTTCCATTACACTATTGAAACTGTGAGCCCATGAACTGGATGTGCCAAAAAAGAGAGACTATTAAAAAAAATAATAAATAAAGATTTGAGCTACCCTGCTGTAAAAAAACCCAATTACTTAAGCTTATGCTGGTTTGATGACCGAACATGTCATAATGGATTCTGGGAGTGCAATACCATCCACTGTAGATATGCAACTTGCTAGTTTTAAAGTACTTACATACCAAGTAGCATGTCTAAGAGAAGGAAAGAAAGCGGACAAAACTAAAAACAATTACAACCATGCTGAAAACCAGAGTAATTCAAGCACACAGCCCAACTTCCCAGATCAAAGGAATGCATTGCATGAGCTGATACAATGTGAATGATAAAAAAGTACAAAGACTTTTTTCACTTTACATGGTAAGAAGAAAAAGGGCAGCTTGATGTGCTACTCACCATTACAGAAAAGCCAAGTAAACAGCAGACAGGCCTGCAAGTCTGGTCACCATAGAGATCCAAGTGTATCGGTAAGTAGTAGAGAGAGAAACATACAGAGAGAGAGAATGAGAGAAAGAAAGAGAGAGAGAGAGAGAACGAGAGAGAGAGAGAGAGAGAGAGAGAGAGAGAGAACGAGAGAGAGAGAGAGAGAGAGAGAGAGAGAGAGAGAGAGAGAGAGAGAGAGAGAGAGAGAGAGAGAGAGAGAGAGAGAGAGAGAGCTATGAAACTCCACTCACCTTTAAGTCTCTCTTTCTCTGACCTACAATCACATTGGGAGGGGGACTACTTTGGGTGGAGACAGGAGGTCCCAATAGTTTGATACGTTCCCATGGAAACAGAGGAAGAACCAAACACAGAGTAAAGAGGAGAGAAAAAAGGGAATAAGAAGGGGGAAAAAAACACTCTGATATGTAAGGGAGCAAATGCCAGACTGTGCACAGACACTACTACATATACACACACTGCTAGCTCAGAAATACATGCAGTCATTCTGAATTATGAAAGAATAAATGCAAATGAACTGGTGAATATGGAGTCAAGATGAGTAAAAGTCTAATAATTAATAATTCTTTACATTTGTATAGCGCTTTTCTGCACACTCAAATCGCTTTACACTTTTTTTGAGGGGGGTGAATTGGTGAATAGGTGAATTGGGGAAGCTAAATTTTCCATAATGTATGGGTGTTTCCCAGTGATGGGTTGCAGCTGGAAAGGCATCTGCTGCGTAAAACATTTGCTGGACAAGTTGGCAGTTTATTCCGCTGAGGTAACCCTTGATTAATAAATGGACTAAGACTGTGCACAGACACTACACATACACACACTGCTAGCCTAGAAATACATGCAATCATTCTGAATTATGAAAGAATAAAAGCAAATGAACTGGTGAATATGGAGTCAAGATGAGTAAAAGTCTAATAATTAATAATTATTTACATTTATATAGCGCTTTTCTGCACACTCAAAGAGCTTTACACATTTTTTTTTGGGGGGGGGGGGGGGAATTGGGGAAAAGGGGGATAGGGGAAGCAAAATTTTCCGTGGTGTATGGGTGTTTCCCAGTGATGGGTGGCAGCTGGAAAGGCATCTGCTGCGTAAAAATTTTGCTGGATAAGTTGGCGGTTTATTCCGCTGAGGTAACCCTTGATTAATAAAGGGACTAAGCCAAAAAGAAAATGAATAAATGAATGAATGAATGAATGAATGATTTGTGAGGGCTGTACTCACATATGTTGAGCACTGCCTAATTGGCAAGCAATTAAAAACAAAGTATAACGCAAATAGAAACAAGTAATTTGTAAAAAAAAAAAAATAAATCTGTCATCAAAAGGCTTGAATCTTTCACATTCATGCTAAAACCATGAGTAATTGATGAAACAAATTGAGGTTTATTTAATTGCCAATATTTTAGCCCATCATACCACGCAAGGAGAAAAGATTATCTTTCAAAAGCAACACTGCTAAAATCAAACTACAATTGCGTCCTTTCACCTTCACCTTTTTTTCTAGACAGAGACAATAATTTCTCTTTAAGTAGGCAAATATTCTGGGGTAATTTAGAGTAGCATTCTTGCATCATTACTAATTTTGTGTAAATATGCTAACTGTTTTCTGCAGGATCCTGCATGCCACACTCATTTCAATAAGAAAAATAACAACTCAAGGTTGCAAGGATTCAGATGGATAGTTGTCAGCACTGTCTTTCATTAGAGGGTTTCACAAAAGTCATTTAATGGATGTTTTGATCTAGCTTTGATTTTCTGTCTCTGTACGTTTCTCAGAGTGAATCAAAATCTTAAAGCCAAAACGAAATCCAAATTGCCCTTTTTTGCATTCCATATGCTAGGGATGCAACGATTATTGATTTTGGTTGTACAATTACAGTCTCAGGAATAAATCACGGTTATCACAATTATGAAATATGCATTCATTAAATTTAAAACAATACTATTAGAAAAATCACATGAGAACTCTTTATATTTTACTGCTGCTCAGTAATCAAACAGTCTTTTTTTTTTGGCTTAGACCCTATATGAATATGGGGTCGCCACAGCAGAATGAACCGCCAACTTATCCAGCATTTGTTTTACACAGCGGATGCCCTTTCACCTGCAACCCATCACTGAGAAACATCCATAGACACTCATTCACACACATACACTACAGACAATTTAGCCTACCCAATTCACCTATACCACATGTTTTTGGACTGTGGGGAAAACCAGAGCACCTGGAGAAAACCCACACAATCACAGGGAGAACATGCAAACTCCACACAGAAATGACAACTGACCCAGCCGAGGCGCGAACCAGCGATCTTCTTGCTGTGAATCGATTGTGCTACACACTGCGGCCACTGTGATGCCCAGTAATCAAACAACACAATACAAAATAATAATAAACAAACAAACAAACAATAGTCCATTTACAAACATAGAAATGGACTTAAAAATAAGTGAAAAAAGTGTTTGACATTTATACATAATTTTATACAAAAACTATGAATAAATAAATAAAATAAGAACAAATACAAACATTTACATTTATTTTAAGATAGATCTTTCAAGAGTTCACACTTAGCTGATGATTGATTATAAGCAAGTTTGGCATGCTGTCCCGGGAGAGAGCCCTGAGCTCAAAAGGTCCTTGAGCCCTGGGCTCCCTCCCGTTTGCAGGGCGAGAGGGGAGCTTTGAGCTCAGGTAGATCTCGAGAACTCCCCCCTTTGTAAGAGTTGATGACAGAAAATAGTTGCTACGGAGAGATATCCTGATGGATAAAAGTTTGACTAGTGCTAAATTTAGATTGTTCAATATACTTGTAGTGCATGTTTTTGGAACGTGGGAGGAAACCGGAGAACCCGGGGGAAACCCACGCAAGCACGGGAAGAACATGCTAACTTCACACAGAAACGACAGCCAGTCTGTTAAGGGACTTGAACCGGTGACATTCTTGCTGTGAGGCCGCAGTGCTAGTCACTGGGCCAACGTGCCGCCCTATGAAAGGAAAAGAGGAGGAGTAGGGGTGGAAGGGGGGATTCTTCAAACGAAGATGACTGTAGTAAGAAACCCTGGCTCTTTATAGTGGGTTAGAAATCATCTGATTGGTTGGTCATACATGGTTAATGCATGACCAGCCGTGTTCAATCATAATCACGTGATCCTCTCGAAATTAGTTTATAAATAAACTTCACTTAAATCTACAGTATTGTAAGTACTTCATGGTTTCCGCTACATTCGTTCTTTCATGGCGGGGCGCCACACCAAACTTCATCCCACCACGGCTACATAACAGCTTCTCATTCAAAAACATTCAGTTGTTGTTTTTTAATAGCAGGTTATAATTGCACCAAAACATATTAAAAGGTAAGTGAATTATAACAGCGCAAACATTTCTGTAATCGTAGTGCTGTGCGTTATTTGTTTAACCCTTTAAAGTGACATGCTGACTGACTGACTGACAGACTGGTGAGTGATGCGTGAGGCCAGCAAACACAATATCGTTTTCAGTTAAGATGAACACAGTTTCCATAATTATACTTTATAGCCTATGGCTTTGCATACAATGACTATCTTGCTGGAGTTTATAGCCGTCTCACTTTACTTCAGGACGCATTAATGCCACTCTGTAGGTCTATTGGACGCAATTATAAATGTTCCTAGCAAATCTAATTAATGTTGGAGACATACTTGTTACATAAACACACTAAATCGCACTTCAGCAGCATTTATTTGAGCGCGTACAAGAAAATCTGCACTTGAGCAGAGTTTATTTGAGGGTGTGCAAGAAGTTTTGTGCACAAACAGAAAGAAAGAGAAAGGCACTACATAAATAAAAATTATTATTATTATTATTATTATTATTATTATTATTATTATTATCATCATCAGTGGCAGATTTAGCATCTTGCTAGGGCCGACACGCCACATCCCCCCCTCCCCCAGGCCCTTCACTTTCATCCACGAAAGGGTGCCACGACTATTGTGAGGGCGCCACGACCACCGTTTGCCTAGAGCACCAGTTAAGCTTGCGTCGCTACTGCTTTTGATCAACGATATTACAAAAATGTTTGGTATTGCCATTTTGTCTTTTTTTCCCCTTTTTGGACGCAAGTAGAAATGTGTATATTCCATACAAAGTATGAAGCTGATCGGTCAGTTCTTGTACTGTGACTCACAGTGCATTTACACCATTATGAAAAGTTTAAACTTTTTAACTAGGTGCAACTGGAAAGCATGCAGTTCACCTCCACTGGAAATAACAAACTTGCACATGCAAAAGATGAAATATGGAAATGGCCACAGCCATAGTTAATCCAGTGTGTGTGCATATTAGCCCTGGTGTACAAGCTTTGAACTTTAAACTAGAGCACAGTTGGCATAACTTTGTTGCAGCAGTTTGTTCCGTGCAGAAATGCGGTGTTGAGAAACCTTTACGATTAATTAACGATGATGTGCATCCCTACCCAATGCACATTTCCTGGTGTTATTTATTTAGTTTTTTTTTTTTGTTTTGTTTTGTTTAGTTGTTTTTTTTTTGCTAAAAAACAAGATGCTGTTTAATTATAAAGCTTGCCAGAGATTAATGCGATAAGTCGCTTATTGACAGCTATTCAGTGTATCTAACAGTTTTTTGTTTTTTTTTCGTTTTTGCATTATAACACAAACACAATAAGGCAAATTTTATAACAATTTTCATCTACATTTAGAGAACAGCACTTGCATTTATGAATATAAAATTTCTCCAAAATTAGAATATTGTTCAATACAAATTCAATATTAACATCTTTCCCTAATAAACCAAAATAAGCATGGTGTGTTTTGTGAAAGACTCATTGGTGCCATATGCTATTATTGGTGCAAAGTTAACAATACAACAAATGTTGATTATTATATCCAGTGTCGCCTCACAGCAAGAAGGTTGCTGATTCTAGTCCTGGCTGGGCCAGTTGACATTTCTGTGTGGAGATTGCATGTTCTCCCTGTGTTTGCATGACTGTGGTTTCCCTCACAGTCCAAAGACATGCACTATTCACCTTATTCTCCGCGTTCGAGCGGGCGCAGCCATTTGAATCGTTTTGGCTCAAGACTTCCGGTCTCATTCACTTCCATTCATTTTTAGATGTTAAAAAGGAGGTTTTCTTATTATATTTTTCTATTTTGTCTGTATAGTCATGCAAACACTTGTTTGTAGAGCGAGTAGTTTGACCATTTTAGCCGTTTATTATTCCTAGTCATTTCTCCCATAGGCAACTGAATCGGAAGTTCTAAAACAATCGCAAAAACGAGTGTACTTCCGCATTGAAGAATAAGGTCAATAGGTGAACTGAAGAAAGTGAATTGCCCATTGTGTATATGTGTGTAAATTTGAGAGTGTATGGGTGTTTTCCAGTACTGATTAGTTGGTGAGCAACTGAGTAGTTGGTGGTTCATTTCACTGTGGTGACCCCTGATAAATAATGGACTAAGCTGAAGGAAAATGAATAAACAAACATCAACATCATTTTCTGAGTGTACTGCATCTTTAAAGTTTGAGGAGCAAGCTCATTGGCTGCTGAGGCCACAGCAACCAATCTCATGCACCATTGCAGAGTCAATGGAACTTATTCTGTGCGCCGAAGAGTTTCATGATAAAACTTGAAAGTCTTTGTGCTTTTGTTAAAAATTCTTGGCCAAAAAAGAAAAAAAAAGATATCTTAGAGCATCTCTTTCAAACGGGCACGTCTCCAAATGATTTAATCTGCGATAAACCGGTGACCTCCAGGGACAATGAAACAGACAGTGAGATGAAGATAAAAAAGGGCAATTAGACAGGGAAAGGAGGAAAAAAGAGAGGCAAACAGGAACACAGCTTCCAAAGGCATGAGAGAGAATTATTCTTTTCTTTTTTTTCATTTCTGACAGTGTTTCATCAGAGCAGTCCGGAGAGCCCAAAGCCTTTTATTAAAGTATAAAACTCTTGTCAAACATTTTAAAAGCAAAATGGTGCGCACACATGGAAAATTACTGCTCAGTTGAGAGGATGGGGGAAAAATACACAGTTCATTGACTATGAAAATGTTAAGAGATAATAAAAAAAAGCATTGTGCAACTTTTCCCTTTTTAAATGATTTCAGCTTAAGCATAATTACATGTTAACATTAAAAGCACAAATGTTTTGACGCAACTCATTAGCGGTGTTGCTATTACAGTCAATAAACGACTCTATTTCAATGCGTTCACGGTTTGCCATGGCAACCTCATAGAGTATTTTCCAGACGCTGCCAAGAGCTTCCTCTTTTTTGTGTGTGTGTTTTTTTCTTTTATGTTCACCACGAGAGCCGAGGCACTGTCCTCTCATTACTATGACACTTTGCTTTAGGCTACATTCAAAACAGGTCATTCTCCTTATCAGCAAAGGGACACATCGTTTGCTGCCGTCAGGTAAAAGCCAGTGATCTGAGGAAGCCGCGAGCATGGCGAAAAAAAAAACGAGAGTGTATACGGCGGAGTCTGATCGGTCATTAAGAATTTAGGCGGCGTTGAGCAGGCTTGTGGAGGTCTATAAAAGATGCAAAGAGGAGAAGCAGCAGCTCGGAGCTCATTACTCCAACTGATCAGATTTCCTGTTCTGGTTTGTTCACGACGCCACCAGGCTCGCAGCAGGACGGCCCAACAAGATTTAGATAAGACCAAACCTGGGCGTACATTCACCAAAGGATCACTCACATTCTGTTCTGTACTTTTTTTTTGCACTAGCTGGATCCTTATGGATTTGAGATAAAAATGGGTGTGCTACGTATTAGGACAGGAATATAACTGTGTACTGAATCATCAAGCCTCTCATGAGTAAACAATTACTCAGAATAATCAGTATTTTTTGTTCATCTCAACTCACTGTATTCAAATGGCCTCCATAGCCACCAGATCTCAATCCAATACAGCACCTTTGGAATGTGGTGGAGTGGGAGATTCTCATCATGGATGTGCAGCCGACAAATCTGCAGCAAGCGTGATGCTATTAAGTCAATATGGACCAAAATATCTGAGGAATATTTCCAGTACCTTGTTAAATCTATTCCACAAAGGATTAAGGCAGTTCTGAAGGCAAAAGGGGGTCCAATCTAGTACTAGTAAGGTGTACCTAATAAAGAGTATACAGGGTGGGCCATTTATACGGATACACCTTAATAAAATGGGAATGGTTGGTGATATTAACATCCTGTTTGTGGCACATTAGTATATGTGAGGGGGCAAACTTTTTAAGATGGCCGGTGACCATAGTGGCCATTTTGAAGTCGGCCATCTTGGATCCAACTTTTGTTTTTTTTTCGAAAGGAAGAGGGTCATGCGACGCATCAAACTTATTGGCTATTTCACAATAAAAACAATGGTGTGCTTGGTTTTAACGTAACACTATTCTTTCATGAGTTATTTACAAGTTTCTGACCACTTATAAAATGTGTTCAATGTGCTGTCCATTGTGTTGGATTGTCAATGCAACCCTCTTCTCCCACTCTTCACACACTGAGAGCAACACCGCAAGAGAAATGCCAGCAGATATAATAAACCTTAACATCATGTACAACACACTAAATAAAACAAGCTGGCCAGCTAGTTCAAAATATGTTTGGTAAAAGTATTTTTTGCTAAATAAGGTCTCCATCAACGCTGCTAAAATTCTAACCAGGAAAACTAGTCACCAAAATAAAGGTATACCAGAGCAACCCTGCTGAACAAATTTGCTTAAATCAGCCTAAGCTGGTTGGCTGGTTTTAGCTGGTCGACCAGCCTGGTTTTAGAGGGGTTTTGGTCATTTCCAGGCTGGTTTCCAGCCATTCCCAACCTGGTCTTAGCTGGTCAGGCTGGAAAATGACCAGCTTACACCAGCTAAAACTAGCTTGACCAGCCTGGATTAAGCTGGACATAGCTGACCAGCTAAGACCAGGCTGGAAATGGCCAAAACCCCTCTAAAACCAGGCTGGTCGACCAGCTAAAACCAGCCAACCAGCTTAGGCTGGTTTAAGCTGGATTTTTCAGCAGGGAACAATCGCATACTAGTTTAGCTCAATTGTCAATCAGTGACAAAACCTGAAATTATAGAAAATCTGTCCAATTTAGTTTGCTGTAGAAAAGGGTGATGAGGAAGAAGCCGTTTCAATGATATGGGAAATAGCTTGCCTGCTAATAGCCGCTATCACATTGAACCTCAGCGGCATTAGCTTAATGAAAGTACACAGTGGTGCAGGGTTGTCCATACTCAGCTGAGAAACACATTCGGCGACTACTCTCTTTTAATCTGTGTCACTGATCCCCTACAATCCATCCAATCCCTCTGGACATGCCGGAGCGTGACTAGCCTATCAAATTAATTAGCTAGCCGTACAACACAGCGCTGGCTATAGCCATGCACCTAAGCGCCCTCTTATTAAGCCGAAAACAGAACTGCGGCTCAGACAAAGCACCGCTGAAGGGTACGCCAGCTCTGACTGATGCTCATGAGGGGTGAAGTTTATTTAACAAAAACACAGTAGGGTGAGGACAAAGTTAGAGCTGTGTAAACAACTATTAGCGTTTATTAAGCCACCGTTTGTTCAGGAGAGATAAAAAAAGGGCACTGGGGCAGGCTTGGACTGAGGAACACAGCGCGATTACCATTCATTTCAGATCCAAGCAAAAGTTACTGCCCTCTCACGACTTTCTAAAAGCAAAAAAAATAAATAAATAAAAGGAAAAAGGCCAGCAGGAAGATAGATTGAGCGAACAGCCTTAGCTAAAGCTTCTGGCAGCTTTCATTGGAATAGGCTGGAAGGTGACATGCTGAGTAAAGAGCTGGATGGTGTGAATAAATGAGCCGGGGAAGAACAGAGAGAAGACGACTAATAGGAAGGAGAGGATGTGCTCTAGTTTGAATGAACATTAACCAGGTGAGATGACGAGCCTCTCCGGTTTCAATTACCTGCCCTAATAAGAGAGATGAAGAGGTTTGTTTTGGGGTAAAGAGAGGAAGATGAGAGACACCAGGGAAGCAGGAAACTCTCTGGAGAAAAACATCTCAATGGCATCCATTACTGCTTGTTTACCACTACATTTGCTTGTTGTGCTGTTTTTGCATCTAGGTTTTGGAAATGTTTCTGTATATGTCAAATTGTTCCTGGATTTTCATTTGATGCTACCGATGTTACAGTAATGGTACATATGATGAACATATTGCTTGATTGACTACTTAAGGTCTACTTTATAGGTAGCTTAAATTTTGTCTCTCTCTCTCTCTCTCTCTCTCTCTCTCTCTATATATATATCTATATATATAAAATCTGCGAGCAAGCCAAGAGATTCACATGCAAGTATTACATGAATACGATCTCGACTTGTAATACTGTGTTCACGACATTTGTCATTGAAATAACACCATACGTAGTTGGTAGATCTGTGTAAAAGACCTGCTGCCACAGCTGGAAAAAAAATCCTAGAGGAAACACTGCACTGTATTTAAATATTGATTAAATTGACTATAGTTATTAGTGAAGAGCAGCGGATCTCTCATTTTGAGCCACTGTTTTGTTTGGTAACAGAGCTGTCCCTATAAGAATGCACAGATCTATAATGAAAGCATTTGGTTTCTTTCGTAAGTGTTTATGCTCATTTAAGACAAAATTATTTGTGTTTAAAATAAAACACGCCATGACAGACATGTTTAGTCTGTTTTAAACATTAGTCTTTTTAAAATTACACCCAAATCCAAAAGTGTCCACTTTCGCTCCTCCTCAAATTGCATGTACAGAAGCTGTCTACATACAGAGCAGTCAGCACCATTACTGATTCAGATGTTCCATAGGAAGGGCGACGGTCGACAGATAGCTTTAATAGAAATTAAGGAATGCAGCCAGTTTAATAATGATTTCAACATGCTTTTAAGCCAAAATAAAGCAAAAGCATTATTCTCTTGAACAGCTCTGGTAATTATATTACATTTCTTATTCATAGAAATATAAAAAAAAATAGGAGAGAAATACAGGAAAATACTTAAATAGGATGATAGCGAGATAGAATGGTAAAATACGGAAGAATCCCGGCAAAAACGGGAGGGTAGAGTGGTATGCACCCAATACTATCCAGAAACAGCATCCCATAGCAAACATATATGAACACATTAGTAACAAAGTTGTTTAACCAAGCTTCTTTGTGGGACTACAGATGTAAATAAGATACATTTAAATTGTTTATATATCAACTTGCAATTTAATTGTTATATTTACACAATACAATTTTGTTTTATACAAGTCAGTTGTATGTGTATTTATAAGTGGTGGCCCATTATCAGCGTTAACGTGCTGCATTAATTCTCTTAACTCTCTTATCGGGTGATAAAAAATAATAATAATGATAATAAAATAAATCGCCATTAATCTATTCTCAAAGTTAGGTTGAGAGCTGGGTCTATTCTATGCAAGCTATGATGACTTTCACCTTAATATTTTAGCGTGGATGTATACCTGGCCAAATTACACTGCAGGTGGCAAGAACAGGTCTTCGAACCTGTGTGTATTCCTATTGTGAAATTATCACATCAAACGTGACGTGCTAACCCGTGCATCATTAACACTAGAGTGAATCTGATAAATTTTAGCTCCACATCTATCAGGCACCTGTAGAGTTTATGCATTCCAGTAAAACATATACAAATAAAATGGACTGAGTGCTTTTTAAAATAAATGATGGTGAATGAAAGTCAAACCGGTGAGCCATCTGATGAAAAAGTGCCCTTCTGAATCAAATCAGCATGATGCCCTTCTAGATCTTTCACTTCGAAGACACTACTGACTACATGGACATCTGTAATCTAGTTATTTGCCTTAATAGACAATAATATAATTAAGGTTTATGTGAAGTGCTTTCATGTAAGAGTTTCCTGTCATTTTGTGTGACTTTAACTGCAGTTCCGTAGTTTCACCTTCACTCATGAACATTTCATTCATGCCCCCTTGACAAACTAGGGTATTAGATGCAAATAAGGAGTAAGAACTGGTGAGAGTGTTATGGAATTTATTAATGCATGCCAAATGCAAAGAACTTCCACATTTCACGATGTGTGTGTGTGTGTGTGTGTGTGTGTGTGTGTGTGTGTGTGTGTGT
>CAIGQZ010032545.1:1164070-1174368 GCA_903798205.1 Danio tinwini
CAGATGGATGGATGGATGGATGGATAAGTACACAATGGATTGATGGATGGAAAAATATACGGACAGACGGATAGACGGATAGATGGGTAGATGGATAGATATATCATAGAATGATAAATAGAACAGAGCGATATATAGACAGATAGATAAAGAGAAAGACAGAAAGATAGATAAAGAGAAAGACAGAAAGATAGATAAAGAGAAAGACAGAAAGATAGATAAAGAGAAAGACAGAAAGATAGATAAAGAGAAAGACAGAAAGATAGACAGACAGACAGACAGACAGACAGACACATAGATAGATAGATGGACAGACATTATTTGTATTTATGTTAAAAGCCTAAACTGTGATGTATTTTTATTGCAAAAAGTTACAGCTTTTCCACGCCACCATTAGCACTTTTTCTGCTGCTTTTTGAACTGCCATGTCCTTCAATAACACTCTATTTACAAAGCTATATTATGTTGTGAGAAGTTACACAAAACATCCTCGCAGGACTCTGCAGCACAAACTGTCCTTCACCTCCAGGAAACAGCAAAAATAAAAAAGAGAGATGAACGCACAAAGTCTCTGTTCACCTTTGCGGCGGCCCTCTGTTTTTTCCTCATTCTCTTTCTCGAAAATATATTTCCCCTTTCATCTCTCATCTCCATTACAGCGAGTTCTGTTCCCAAACCAGCCGAAGGTAATCGAGGGGGGAGAAATGTTATAGTGAGCACTCAGCAGTTCTATCGATTTCATGCCTGATCTTTTCAGATTATACATTTTGTGCGTGTTGCCTCATTATTTTACCAAAGCAGGCTAGAGGCCAGCGATGATTCCAGCAGCAGCAGTGCCCGGAGCAGTCTCATTTTCATCCATTCATAAGACACACACTTATAAGACAGTGAGCCTGCTGGATATGCCTAGTGAATGGAGGACTCTGAGATCGATAAACAACACTACAGAAGCACAAGAATGGCTTTATCTGGTAAATCTTGTAGATGAAGAGGCGTTCAATAAGCTTGAAAGAAAAATAAAGCAAGAAAACTGATTGGCTGAGAGGAGCTCATTTTCCGCTTGTACAGCATTAAAGCACAAAGATTCACTTCATTATAGGTTAAAGTCTGATAATTGAATGCATTACTTTTTTTGTTTGCAAACGAGTTAAACAAAAATGGGCATTTTGAAGTCCTTTTCCACCATTAACCTAACTATGACTCTTCTCCGGATCCTTTTAATAATTTCTGGGTCTTCATAACAATCTAATTGCAACCCTACTCCAAATATTATGTGATCCGATGGGAACTGGTTGTGATCCTATTTTGCAAAAGGACTATGCATCCAAAAATTCCACTCTTAAGAAATAATCATTGTTTTCCCTGAAGAACTTTACAGTTAACAAAACTTGAACCATTTTTGGTTTGTTTTGTTATATAGCAATCATTTAGAATAGGAACAAACCTGCAACCATATAGAGCAGTGATTCTCAAATTTTTTTCACCAAGTACCACCTCAGAAAAGAATTGTCTCTCCAAATACCACCATAATGACCAGTAATGAAATACAGTAGCGTAGTAGCATAATTAAGCAGCTTTACAGCACTGCACAGTTCAAAAAACAGGCAGGTTAATTACTATTATTAAGAATATGTATTATTGTCAGCCACTTTAAACATTATAAATAGTTTGAACATTAACTGCACTTGCAAAAAAAAGGAAAAAAAAATGTCATCGTTTAAATTAAAATGTGGTTTTAAAAGTTAATTAAAAATGGCACTCTTCTCAAAAAGTAAACAGAAAACTGCTGTAGAGGATTAATGTATAGTAGCCTATTCATTAAAACCTCAAAATGTTGTTTGGACCTGATGAATACAGGATATTTGTCATACATATAATTTTTTATACATTCTGAAATATGTTGCATGCACAGATTATTTATTTGTATATCTTTAAAATTGAAACATTAACTTTTTAAACTACATATTTTAATTAGAAATCAGATCTGCTGCTCGTCATTTATGTGCGTCAGAAAAGCGATTGATTAAATGGATATATACAGTGCTTGACCTATTCATATGTGCTGTATTTCCATGATTTGGTGTGAATGAGAACTGTGAAGTTCGCGTTAACTGTGCGCCGACCACTGTTTTCAAGCAGACTCGAATACAGTTGGCGGTCCCTCCGTCTGTGCACACACATTAATTATATCTACCTTTAAGCTTCAAGAATGGCAAAAGTTGCTCGAGTCTATGTTTTGTGTCTCGCACCATTTGAATCGCATCCAAATCAATTCGCTTAAATCTGAGATAAACTTAACTGAAAGCCACGCTGCTTTACAAAACAAATTAATTTCTATATCGAAAACACACATTATTTTACACAACAACGAGCACTCATTTTAACACTGTTGTAATAATTATTTTGCCAATGATGCAGCATGGGGAAAATCCTGAGTTTGCAGAAACTAAAATGCCAACACAACAGGTCTGTTCTGCAGAAGGGCTTCTCTAGAGCGTATCTGCTCCGCAAGCATTGCACAGATTGATTTATAACATCTAATGACGCGATGCACTGAAGTAAACAATCTAAGCACACCGGTTAGGGTTAGGAATCGTACGCTCATCGTTCAGGGAACAGCCATGCTGTCTGATCACATCAGTGTTATTGTACGCATCAAAAAGTTAAATGTGTGTTAATTTTATTATTCAACGATTCTTCCGCGTACCACTGAAAAGAAGCCTGCGTATCACCACAGTTTGAGAACCACTGATATAGAGTAAACAATACCTCAGCAATCATGCAGAACACTACAACCATATCCAGATAACATAACAAGCATATATAGAATGCTTTAGCAACAACCCAAACACCACATAAATACCCAAGCAAAACCCAAGAAACCACACAATATAATCCTGCAAATTTAAAACATCAGCACTAAATTCCCTTGTAACTTTCTACCAAACAGCCAGAATATCATATATGATCACCTTTGCACAACCCAGAATACACTAAAAACAGCCTGGCAAACAGACAGAGTACCATAGTAACCATATATAAATCACCTTATTACAACCTAGAACACCCAAGCAAACAGCCAGAAATCCACAGCAACCATATATATAATTACATTAAAACAACCTAGAACATTTACCCAGAACACTCAAATACCATAGCAACAATATTTAGACTCCTTAGCAACAACCCTGAACACTCTGGCAGACAGCATGAAAACCTAAGCAACACCTTAGCAACCAACAAGAATAATCCAACAAGCAGCAAAAATAGCATAGCACCTATATACAGAGACCTTAGCACCCTAGTGAACAGTCAGATCAGCAAAGTGCCCATGTACAGTTCAAAAACAGAACAACCCAAAAAAAAAACATTGTAACACCCTAGCAAACAGCATGAACACCATAGCAACAATGTATAAACACCTCAGAACAACTTATAACATCTTGACAACAACCTAGCAACAACTTAGAACACTGTAGAAAACAGTCAAATATCAAAGCAACTATATTTAGACTCTCTAGCAACAACCCAAAACACTCTTGCATGAAAACCTAAGCAACAATCGAGCAAACCGCCAGACGTCCATGGTTTCTTAAATAAACACCATAGCTACGTTCAGAAAACCCCTAGCAATACCCTAGGAAGCAGCCATAATACAATAGCAACCAAATATACTCCCCTTAGAACAACTCAGAATATCCTGGCAACAACCTAGCAACCACCCAGAACAGCCTAGCAAACAGACAGAATACCAGTGCTTTCATAAATAAACACCTTAGCTGAATCCCAAAACCCAAGCAACATGCTAGTAAACAGCCAGATTACTATAGCAACCAAATATACTCCACTTAGAAAAACTTAGAATACCCTGTCAATACCCTAGCAACCATCCAGAACAAAGTAAAAGTTATTTTACTCCCTGGTTATATTTTTCTAAAATGTGAAAAGTTGGCAGAAGAGATTGCTTACTATACAGTATATCTCTCACAGTTAGTAGTGAGGCAGGAAAAGGAGTTACCCAATTTATCGAAAACCAGCAACAAAGAATTTGTCCTTGAGCTGCTAAAAGTTCTCACAGGCAGACTGACAATATAAAGTCACCCGTTACCTGATCAAAGGTGTCTGCCTCCATTTCATATTCTCACTTACAGTAAATTTGACATTTCAACAGATTTCGATCTTAAATCAGTCAGGCAGTCACATCAGATGATGCCAAAGCCATTTACTGTACCAAAGCTGCTGCAATAGAGCAGAACTCATATTGTCACTAAAATGCAAATCATTTATTCTTGTGCTATCCAGTATTAAATAAAAGGCAGAACACTCTGTTAATGGGAAAAGCCAGTATTTTGTTGTTAAATTTTTCACACAGTTCAGTTTAGAACAGCCCAGGCTCATTGTGAATATGTACCCCTGTATACATTTATGGAGAGCGCAAAATATGTACCAGGAGGTAATTTTATTATTATTTTTTTCAGTCTTAGTTTTCACAAATCCATCAGAGGCTGCTATGCACGCTTTTTGAGAGTTTAAATTTCTCTTGCAAGTGCCATTCGTGCCTGCTTTTCTTAAATCCACCAGAGGCCGCTGTCGACTGACTGACTGATCGACCGACTGATCCCCCGTACACCACCTTCCCTAAATTTAACCGACAGTGTTTTCGAAAGCACCGATTGACCCACCCACTTCCCTAAACCCAACCAACAGACAGTGTTTTCAAAAGTATTGATTGAACCGCCCACCACCTTCCTTAAACCCAACCGACAGTGTTTAAAAAAATAAACCAACTGACCCACCCAGAACCTTCCCTAAACCCAATAGATAGTGTTTTCAAAAGCACCAACTGACCCGCCCACCACCTTCCCTAAACTCAACCGACAGTGTTTTCAAAAGCACCAATTGACCCGCCCACCACCTTCCCTAGACCCAACCGACAGTGTTTTCATAACCACAAATTGACCCACCCAGAACCTTCCCTAAACCCAACCGACAGTGTTTTTAAAAGCTCTAATTAACCCACCCAACACCTTCCCTAAACCCAACCGACAGGGTTTTCAAAAGCAAATCAGAAAAAGAAAAGCCCTCGAGGCTGCCTGATTTTTACCACATTTTCAGATATTACCGCATTCTCACCCTGTTATTTGCTTGTTTATTTAATTTTTTGCCTTTTGTTTTTGTCCTACCTGCTTTCTGGAGCCGTTCTTTACCGGACTTAAAACCCATTGTCGTGATCAACTCCACATAAGCGGCAAGTCACGAGCAAACTGTTAACAGCGGAAAAGCCATCCACATGGAGGGAAGTGGTCAGCTGGTAGCGCAAAAAGAAACAGAAGCCGGCAGCAGCGACACACCACCCCACAGCGTTTGTTTTAAAGACAAAATGCCTCCATACGTAGCTCTGGCTACATAATTTATGCTCTCCGAAAATGTATACAGGGGTACATTTTCACAAATGAGCCTCTGTTGGTTTAGAACAATCCCAGTTTAGAAAATTTTCAATAAAGTAGGGGTGTCAACATACTTTTTTAGTGCAAATACAGCTAAAACTGCTCATTTTCTTGTTTCTTTGGCCTCTTTTCTTTTTTTCTGGTCTCTCTATGCTCCTCTACTACTAATAAAGTCCAGAATCAACTTTTCGCTTTTTTTAATAACCAATATGGGTATAAACATCATGGTTCTAATTCACTAAAAGAATCCCCAGAAGCCTTCAGATTACATTTACATACAAAATTGGCAATTAGAGAATGTTAAATCAAACAACAGCATTGACAAGAACAAAAAAAAAAAAAAAAGTCTCACTGCTCTTGGCGGGAGAACTTCAGCTTTAATAAGCCATCTGAAACTAAACACCAACACAAAGTTGAATTTAAAAGACACAGCAGTGCTCATTTTAAGTACAGGAAATCTGGTTTACTTCATTGTTTTTCTTAAATGTTCTCTCATAAAACAGCAACGAAATCATTACATCGGTTAAACATTGAACTGACCATATGTAACAATTACAGGTTACTTATACGGCTCATAAAGTCTACAGGACTAATTGACCTGACAAAAACAGCGATGCTTAATTACAGACAGTGGAGGGTCAAAGAGAAACACTCCATTACACCAGAAGATTGGAGTTTACTGTGCCTGAATCGACAGGAATGGAAGTAAAGTAACTGCTAGACTGCTGTAGCTGTAAGTACTCCAGCTTTAAGCTATATTGAAGACAATGAACCCTACAATTGTCCAACAGCACCAAAATGCAACCTAAGTGTGCATAGTGTTTCACTATGGATTTAGGAATAAAAATACTTTAGCTACTGGCTAAAACCACTCAGAATATTTAAGCAAACAACTTACCAACTGTGAACAACAGCATAAAAAACATAAAAAAAAAACATCTTAGCAACCTAGAAACAATAATTGTCTAGCAACACATTGGCAGCATACCTGCCAACACTCCCATTTTTTTTTGTCCCAGAAAACTTCCAGAATTTCAACCCCTTGCCCCGGTCCTCAGGTGATTGGTACAATCTGTAATACCCCTGGATAGCTGACCGACTAGGCATCCCTTCCGGTCGCTCCGCTCACCCCCTACCCTCACTTTTCGTTTTTTCCAGCCCTTGTAAAGTCTCAGAATGGTACTGGACACAGATACAGGTACTGGACACAGTTGGTGTGTCTGACGTCACAGGGTTGGTTCCGTTCCCTCAGCTGAACAGATACAGTGAAAGTAAAGGACTGAACACGGAGACTGCAAAGCCTAATTTAACCCAATGCTTGAAGTTGTGGACGTGGAGCTGGTGCAAATACAATCATCAGATCTGGGTCTAATATAAAAATATATTTACTCTATTTTTCTTTTTCCCCCTTTTAATTACAGATCATTTGATGAGCTTTGCTTCACTCTCTGTATAACACTGCCCGACTGCCTGTATGAGTTTCAACCATGATTGTAACAGACTGAACACAGAGACTGGACAGCCTGATTTAAACCAATGCATGAAGTTGTGGACGTGCATCTCAGAGCTGGTGCAAATACAACAAATACAAGCATTTAAGTTGTGTATTTTTTTGTGTGTGTTAATACCATTCATTTGATGCGCGGTAATCCACTCTCTCACGCTGCTCCAGCGCTGCTTGACGAAGGGGATTTACATTCAGACTAATGCAACAATTAAAATGATACATGACTTCACCCTTTACTAAGTCACATTTATGTGAATTATGTCAAGACGATCAATTTGATCTTTCAACATGTATAAACAATGTAAAAAAACTGCCATGTGAAAAACCATGCCGATCTTAGTTTGGTTTGAACACGAAAAGAGGTGAGGGGCTGTAGCAGTGAAAAAAATGAAAGTACCCGGCCCCATTATATCAGCACCGGACCTTGTTCAAACCATGGTTGACAAGCAATAAGGCAGTAAAATACAGAGAGTGGAACAAAGCGCATCAAATATTCAGCAATAAAAGGGAAAAAAGAAAAATTAGAATTATACATACACACACACACACACACACACACACGCACACACACATTTATTTATTTATATATTAGACCCAAATCTTCACGCATTGGATTAGGTTAGGCTTTACAGTCTCTGTGTTCAGTCCTTTACTTCCACTGTATCTGTTCAACTGAGGGAAAGGACCCAACCCTGTGATGTCAGACACAGCTACATTCCAAAATGGCGTTGCCCTAGGTTTAAAATCTACAGTAAAATTTTTTTTTTTTTTCTAAATGGTTACATTAATCAAGTTTTTTTTTCATTAAAGCAGAATCCAAATGTACAAAATAATGTAAACTTGCTGAGTAATGCATTTTCCCATTTTTGAACTGTCACCAATGCATCAAATACTGCTAATGTTAACAGACTTTACTAAAAGGCCAACCAATGGTTGAAAATAACATGATCCTGCAATCCTTATAAAATAATTTCACCTCCCTGTAACTTGCTTCCAAATCTCAGGTGAAAAATGTTGTTTTGAATTCTTCTACAAAAAGGTTGATCACTCAAAATCCATGATATTTAACTTTTTTTCTTCTGAAAAGTAAAATTCTAGTTGTACCAGTTTCTGACAAAAGTCAAACACAATTGATCCGGTTCTGAAATCCCAGAGTGGATTAAAATTTCCACTGACTGCATTCAATGATATGATTTTATTTTAAAAAAGGCAGCAACAGACATATTTAGGAGGTTTGCTCTGACATTATTGCTCTCTTTTACAAACTAAGGCGGCATGGTGATGGCCATGTTTCCCGCAATCTTAATATCTACATTTATTCAAGCAATACGGCTTTGCCTGATCGCAAACTTAGAAGAGTCTCATTTGCTGCAGTCATTGAACCTGACACTGCAATCGCTTGCAGTCAAACGAGAGCATCACAAGAAAAAGATTTTGGTAAATCCGGTCTCACAGGGTGGCACTGGCCACAGGGAAGCATATAAATACTGTTTAAGGTCCGAGGCACGTTGGGGAGACTGACAAAACCTCCCAATCCATGCATATGCACTGTCTACTCAATCAGATGTTGGAGTGTGTGCGTGTGTGTGTGTGTGTGTGTGTATGAAAGAAAAGTGTGTGTGTGTGTGTGTGTGTGTGTGTGTGTGTTTGTGTATGAAAGAAAATTGCTCACCCAGGCTTCAACAGCAGGCAATCTATGCAAGTCCACTCGCACAGCTATCAAGCATCGAATTCCTTGATGGAAGTGACGGATCAAACACACACACACACACACACACAAACCTGCAGCGAGAGGTAAAAGACAGCTTGATTGCATCTGAAAGATATAATATGAACTCCTCCGGCAGCTCTGTCAAACCCATGACATTATAAGCAATTATCCCTGCGCGGCGTCCCTTAACCACAAAACACCCAATCACACTTCCTGGCAGGAAGTTACACACTGACCCATGACATTCGAGCCATTACTAAAACAGGAAGGAAATATTCTAACTAAATTCTCCATCCATCATATTAAAACGCAATCACACGCATGATCATACCAATCATGTCCGACGCTGATTAAAAGGCTAAAGGGAAATAATGATGGACTAACGGTGAAGAATTTGCAATTAACTTCTGTAAATGAAGCTAAGTGAGTATGGTGTGTTTGGATCAGTGTTGAAAGTAACCAATGGCAACAGAGCTACTTTGCTGAGTGTTCAAGGCCATGAAAACACTGCAAATACGGTTGTCACTTTTCATGTAAGAGTTTAACCTCATTCTGTATGCACACACACACACAGCTATTATTTTGGCAACCATATTGACTAACAGAGGTTTTCACACTTATAATAATTAACCCCGTGTCTTTCTAAACTACTCTTAACACTTTCACATAGCTCAAAGTAGGGCTGTGCAATGAACCGAAATGTAATTCAGTTTTCATTTTGGCCTGCAATAATTGATGAAAAAGTTATTTAGATAAAACAATAATTGCATCATATCCCACCCCCCTTTCCAGCAATCTGCATTCGTTCCTCCACAAACTCAATTTCGCATGGAAATCTGTAAAATCATGTAATGTGACTTTTGCAGCCCTGGATTTATTGAAGTGCATTTGCTTAGCCTCAGAGATGAACAAGAAAAGTCATCTTTTAGCTCAATGTGTACAACTAAATGGTCAAATGTGCAAAAACAAGGTGTCAAAATGCAGCACTAGTGATTTTTCACATAAACCCAGCTTTGTGATAAATGAACATGAAGCATTGTCAGTAAATCAGCACTGTTAATCATTAAATCCAGATTTGTGTGGCTCTTAAAGTGACAGTGCTATATTTCTCCCGCTGACTGTGCTTATTAATGAAACAAAAGAAGACAAGGACAAAATCTCTCACTGCTCTTGAATGAAGGATTTTTATAGCTTTATTCATTCATTCATTCATTCATTCATTCATTCATTTTCTTTTTGGCTTAGTTCATTTATTAATCTGGGGTCGCCACAGCAGAATGAACCGCCAACTTATCCAGCGTATGTTTTATGCAGCGGATGGCCTTCTAGCTGCAACTCATCACTGGAAAACATCCATACACATTCATTCACACATACACTATGTACAATTTAGCTTACCCAATTCACCTATAGCACATGTCTTTGGACTGTGGGAGAAACCAGGGCACCCAGAGGAAACCCACACCAACATGGGGAGAACATGCAAACTCCACACAGAAATGCCAACTGACCCAGCCGGGTCTCGAACCAGCGACCTTCTTGCTGTAAGGCGACAGTGCTAACCACTGCGAAACAGTGACACCCTTATTGTGATTTTATTCGTGAACACAAAAGCAGTTCTATAACCCTGGGT
>CAIGQZ010032545.1:1189725-1202511 GCA_903798205.1 Danio tinwini
TCAATTACAGGAAAAATACTGTATTTACATTTACAGCACCATTTATATTGCTGCAACTGCATTTAATTGACATTTAATTACATTTAATTAACAACTGTAAATGAGAATTCTATTTGCGAAGCTTGTTTACTTCACACTGTTAATGATTTTTGTAAATTACAAGGCATTTAACTGTGATATGAACTGTATGCAGTTACTGTATTTTAAAGTTGCATTGTGAAAATTACTGTATATTTTACAGTAAAGACATACATGTAAATACATATGCAACAATATATATGGTGTTGTAAATGTGAATACAGTATTTTTGTTGTAACTGATTTACAGTAATTTACAGGTGAATTACTGCCAGTAAGTTACTGTAAATAAAATTACAGGAAAACTACTGTATTTACATTTACAGCACCATTTATATTGCTGTATTTGTATATGTAATTGACATTTTTATTTAATTACATTTCATTATTTAATTACTGTAAATGTAAATACAGTATTTTTGTAATTTACTGTAAATCAGTAACTGCAGGTGAACTGCTGCCAGTAAGTTACCATAAATCAATTACAGGAAAAATATTGTATTTACAGCACCATTTACATTGATGTATTTGTATTCAATTAACAGTTCAATGTAATTAAATAATTTAATTATTGTAAATGTAAATACAGTATTATGTCTGTAACTGATTTACAGTAAGTTACTGGTGAACTGCTGCCAGTTACTGAACTGTAGATTCTACAGGAAACTGTTAACAGTGCAGAGACTGTGCTAAAGATGTGAATGATCAAATCGTGGCTTGTTGCAATGGTATATTTCTAAACATAATTAATTATGACAGGCATTACAAATGAGGAGAATAATCTAATTGACTGACACTGAAGGAGTGATCTGGGCAATATCTAAAGACCGGAAAATTTCAAAGAATTGAGTGTTTTATGTTTTACTAGATACATGAAAGCTAAAAAACACTTCAGTGTTCACAAAGAAATACCCTACCATATTGACAGTATCTTTTACATTATAGGATTAAAAAAAAGATCTAAAGCCATTCATTTATTCATTCATTCATTTTCTTTTCGGCTTAGTGCCTTTATTAAACAGGAGTCACCATAGCTTAATCAATCGCCAACTTATCTAGCATAATGTTTTATGCAGCTGATGCCCTTTCAGCTGCAACCCAACACCAGGAAACACCCATACACTCTTACATTAACAGACACACACTGCAGACAATTTAGCTTATTCAATTCATCTGTAGCGCATGTCTTTGGACTGTGGGGGAAACCGGAGCACCCGGAGGAAACCCACACAAACATGAGAAGAACATGCAAACTCCACACAGAAATGCCAACTGACCCAGCCGGGGCTCGAACCAGCAACCTTCTTGCAGTGAGGCGATCATGCTACCCACTGCTCCACCATGCTGCCGATCTAATGCCAAATGTATGTTTTTCTCTCAGATCTCTTAAACGTTATGTTGTCATGTTATGTTGTTATGTTGATGTTAATAGTGTTAATAACAATAATAACTATTTTAAAACATTATATATACAGTTTGCATATAAAATACAGTATTTGTAAGCACAAAAAAACTCAAATGTTTTTTGTTTCAAAACGTAACACTTCATTGCCAAGCCAAAGCCAAAAGTCCAAAAATCCTCCACAGCAATCACAACAACATTTGATCTTCATCAGAAAATGTATTCAATAGAAAAATTACATGACCAGAACTTAAACTGCATGACAAAAGCTCTCAACCACTACAAAAGTGGCACCACAAAACATTCGGACATACCAGAAGACAACTGAGCATGAGCAACACTCTTAAAGAAACAGTGCTTTAATAAAACACTATTTAAATGGTTAGTTCACCAAAAAACAAAAAAAAAACAAAACACAAAATAAAAAAAAAAAACGAATTTACTCTCCCGCATGTGGTTTTAAACATTTATGAGACTCTTCTGTTGAACACAAGAGGATATTTTGAAAAATGTTGGCACTAAGGGACTTCCACAGTAGGAAAACAAAAAAAAAATAATGGAAGTTAATAAGTGCCATCGACCAGCATTCTTTAAAATAACTTTTTTTTTTTTGTGTTCAACATAAACTCAAATAGGTTTTGATCAATAGGTTTTGAGTAAATGATCATAGATTTAATTTGGGGTGAACAATCCCTTTAATGCAACACTATAAAAGCAATAAAAAAATCCAAAATAACCAGCTCTAGTCTAGACATAAATTTCACGTCATCAACATCACTCAACTAACAACATAAAAAGCTTAATACCAGCAAAACTAATTCACTAATTAAATGCAGGCAGTTTTTTACAGCACACATCACACTGTACCTTGATTATAAGCAGATCTCAACCAGAGTAATCCAAAACATTCATCTCTTAGTTGCAAAAAGCACAACTCGACTCCATCTGCAAACAGACTGTCCGAAAGAGATGGAGCGAAAGAGAGGAGGAGGAGGAGGAGGAACAGGTAAAGCATTCACCTGTGGGCCAGCGATCAGACGGCAATCAGACGCAGCATGAGACCCATTGAGAGCGAGTCCAGAGGCTGGTCCCAGGTCAGTGAACAGGCCGATGTGAGCTCACATTGCCCTCCTGTGTGTAGCTGATAGCAGGGCAGCGTAAGAGGATCCGTACTTAGTCAGGGATGAAAACAATACCTGCTCGCTCAAGCTACACGGGCTGCTTTTCTATGGTGGCGGGGCAGCCAGTCAAATAGACCTGTCAACACATTGCTGTTATGGGAAGATACAGGCTTCCTCTTTGAGCTATACTTGGGGATGAATGCACATAAGCAAAGACCAATGGTATGCTGTAATATAAATTGCTGAATAACTTCAGAATGAAATATAGTACACAGAGTCATATACTGGTTGAATGAAGAGTTTGAAATTCCAAATGAATAAATAAAATGATTTTTATTTTTGTAAAATTGAGTTATTATTATTATTATTATTATTATGAGTACAGGGAGTGCAGAATTATTAGGCAAATGAGTATTTTGACCACATCATCCTCTTTATGCATGTTGTCTTACTCCAAGCTGTATAGGCTCAAAGGCCTACTACCAATTAAGCATATTTGGTGATGTGCATCTCTGTAATGGGAAGGGGTGTGGTGTAATGACATCAACACCCTATATCAGGTGTGCATAATTATTAGGCAACTTCCTTTCCTTTGGCAAAATGGGTGGGTCAAAAGACGGACTTGACAGGCTCTGAAAAGTCAAAAATAGTGAGATATCTTGCAGAGGGATGCAGCACTCTTAAAATTGCCAAGCTTCTGAAGCGTGATCATCGAACAATCAAGCGCTTCATTCAAAATAGTCAACAGGGTCACGAGAAGCGTGTGGAAAAACCAAGGAGCAAAAAAACTGCCCATGAACTGAGAAAAGTCAAGCGTGCAGCTGCCAAGATGCCACCAGTTTTGCCATATTTCAGAGCTGCAACATCACTGGAGTGCCCAAAAGCACAAGGTGTGCAATACTCAGAGGCATGGCCAAGGTAAGAAAGCCTGAAAAATGACCACCACTGAACAAGACACACAAGCTGAAACGTCAAGACTGGGCCAAGAAATATCTCAAGACTGATTTTTCTAAGGTTTTATGGACTGATGAAATGAGAGGGTGTCTTGATGGGCCAGATGGATGGGCCCGTGGCTGGATTGGTAAAGGGCAGAGAGCTCCAGTCTGACTCAGACGCCAGCAAGGTGGAGGTGGAGTACTGGTTTGGGCTGGTATCATCAAAGATGAGCTTGTGGGGCCTTTTCGGGTTGAGGATGGAGTCAAGCTCAACTCCCAGTCCTACTGCCAGTTTCTGGAAGACACCTTCTTCAAGCAGTGGTCCATTTGTACCACTTTCTGGGCTCATGAATGTACTGGTCTGAAAAGGAGGTGTGTTAAGGCGCATTGTTGGCGCGTTGCTATTTTGAAAAACTGAAATAGACTGCGGTGTTGACCAACTGAAAGCTGGTCTAATATCCAGTGCAAAGCATGTTAGTTATGTACGTATGCATGTTCAAACACTTACACATTGCTTAACATACACACACAGGGTGTACAGCAATACACAAATATCTTTACAGATGAAAACAATTAAAGGATTAAAAAGGTTACAAAATTTATTATTTTCTACATAAATATAAAAGCCACTCCCTCTATGCCTTCTTCACCTAGGCTGGGCTTTTTCAGTTTATTAATGACAATTTACTTTTGTATAATGTTATTATTAGTAGAAGTAGTAGTAGTGATTATTATATGCAGATTTATATTTGTTTTAATAAAAACAAGTTTAGATTTGTCCACCTGTCTGGTTTTTGGAAATGTATGAATCACCATATGGGGCATAAGAACAGGATGCGTGTTTGGATATAACTCAGTTTTGACCACACTTCATTGTTATTGTTCATTTATTCATTTGCTGGAAATTAGAACTGAATTTAGAAATAGTTTTAAAATAAATCTTTGTGCTTAACAAACAAAATTAAATATGTAGGCTAATGGATGTCTTCAGTGGAGTGTGTACAACACCGTTTCCTTTCTCCATGAAAGTAAAGCAGTAAAGTAAAGAGGCTGAATGGAGCAAGCTCATTCTTTATCCTACCCCTGCAGATGGTCTGTTTTCTTGCTAGTGAAGCATTCAGTTTTTCCATTAACAAAGTCTGCCATGTAAAAAGCAAATGTGGCATGCCCTTAGTGCTTTTGCCCCATCCACTTTAGAATTTAGGTGGGGGGGGGGGGGGGGGGTGGGGGGGTTGGGGGGGTCACGAGGCGGACGAAAGTGAAGAACGGGGTGGCGGGGGGTTTGGTGTCGCAGACGGAAGTGAAGGGGGATTGGGGTGGTTTGCGGATGCCTGAACACCTAGGTTACCACTATAAACGCGCCAGCCCTGATGTCAACATAAATAGACAAAAAAATAATAATTGGACTCTACAAATATAAAACTCAACAATATTAGAAATATATTTTTCAGCAGATATTAAATCAATATGGAGTAATACATGTAAGAACTGCAACAGAAACTTGAAATAGAATTGCAATATGTTATATTATAGATTTTGAAATATTCTCTAAAAATAATACTTATAATTGAGAAACATAAATTTAAGTTAATAAAAAGTTATAACCTCAGAATGTCAAGAGATATATTCACAATAAATTATAATAATTAAAAATCTAATTATAAGATACATGTTTTTTTACATTCATTTTTCATTTTCTTATTTTTTTATTCTTTGCTAGAAAATGGCTTCCATATCCTTGAGTGATGTAAATTAAGCCAAAAATTCTCATTTGTGAATGATTCCATTCATTTAATGCTGTGTGTTTGTGCTGACAAATCCGTGTGAGTGTTGAATGAGACCACGGTTTCTTAAATTAGACTTCTCAGAAAGGTAACGCAAACCTTCATTAATTATACATTCATCCAATCCTAGTTTGTATCTGTCCATCTCTGTCTGGGAGTGTTGGCAGCGGCATACTGATCCTGCATTTTGCTGCATTATGTATAGTATGTACAGTGTGAACAAATTCTGTATGTTAAGAATTGTATGGCAATGTTACTTAAAAATATATACATACTTGTATGCTTTTATTGTACTTTGCACAGAGACAATAACAGTATCATTTTCAAAAACTTTATAACCTGTTTTCCAAAGTTTGGATTTAAAGGCCCCAAAGTGATGTTAACCTATTATGTAAACAAACATGCAAAAAAGTTTATTTTTAATGGTCTCATCAATGTGCTAAAAAAAAAGATTCACTTGATGCTACTGTCACGATCACTAGCGATCTAGTATCGCTGGTATACATTCACTTTCACCCAGACTACTATCCTGTCACCATAACTACACATCCTATCATGCACCTGTAGCGGTTGTCCTTTGATTGCACACACAGCTGGGAGATGCTCAAAGACTGATTACGGGGACCATATATACCAGGGATGGGCAAACTTGATCCTGGAGGGCCGGTGTCCCTGCAGACTTTTGCTCCAACCCTAATTAAACACACCTGTCTTCAGCTTTCTACTGATCTTGAAGACACTGATTAGTGTGTTCAGGTGTGTTTAACTAGTGTTGGAGCAAAAGTCTGCAAGGACACCGGCCCTCCAGGATCAAGTTTACCCATCCCTGATACACATACACACACACTTTGCTGAGTCTTGTTGGTGCATACTCTGTAACATTACAAAGCATTGTCCTGATTTAGTCTCTCCATGTTTTGACCCTTGCCTCGTTTTATTGTTTATCCTGCTTGCCGCCTCTAGCTGTCTGTTACCTGACTATTGCCTGTCTGACTACTCTAAATAAAGCTGGATGTGGATCCTCACTCATTTGTCATTCAACTCCCTTGTAGTTACAGTTAAAGTAACCTTACAGAAAGTTTAGGGCCAGTACTTAAATTAAACTATTATGCTTATTATTATAATTATTATTTTATTTTTTTTAGCTACAGTGGGCTGTCTTGGGTCCAACATGGACAAAGCCAATTATTGGGCAAAATGTTCACATTCTTTTCAGTTTTTACTTGTATAACTGTCAATGTTTTGCCTAGAAATTGGGTTAAAACTACTCAGAATTTTTTAGTGTTGTCCATTAAATTTATGATGTAGAATTGTTCTACAATACATTATGTGCTTGAATGACCTTTTTTGGGTACGTACTACAGCCAGCTTTTAAGAAGAATTCATCAAAACAAAAATCACAACATGGAGCAACGGTTTTTAGAAACAGGAATCAGAAATGATTTAAAAAAAAAACTTAATTGAAAAATCAAATAAATTTAGGCCAGGTGACATTTTAGAAGACACATTGAAGATTCTGTGCAGGCTTACAGACTATGTAAGTTAAAGCATGGAAAATCATTCATGCATTCATTTTCCTTCAGCTTAGTCCCTTATTTATCAGTTAAGGGACTTAACTGTTGTTGCCACAGTGGAATGAACTACAAACTATTCCAACATATGTTTTACGCAGCAGATGCCCTTCTAGCCACAACAGAGTACTGGGAAACAATACACACTCACATTCTCTCTCACACACACACACACACACACACATCTCTGTATATCTTTGGACTGTGGGGGAAACCCACACAAACATGGGAAGAACATGTAAACTCCACACAGAAATGCTAACTGGCCCAGTCAGGACTCGAACCAGCCATCTTCTTACTGTGAGATGATAGTGCTAACCATCATCTCAGTTTTTAACAAGACAACAGTAACAGACACGCATACACAAACACCCTTCCAGTCGTGTTTATATTCACAAAATTAGCTGCTAATTGATGTCCATGTGTCTGCTGGATGGTCATTTCACAGCACTTTATGGGCTTTCATAACTCTGAAATGAGACTCGTAAAACTTTAGCGAGAGGTGATAGCATCCCCTAGATGCACATTAGGTCACAATGACAACAGAGGAAAGGCAAGGTCTTCACTGTATAAATATTGCCACTTAAAACTGTTTAATATTAGAATATAAACAAGCACAAACTGTTTTGTGCATCCACCCACACCAACACATATACTGTAGTCTAAAACAAATATGAAATTAACTTCTATAAACTCTAATCATTAAAAAGTGAATTTAATTGAGTTAATTTTACTCGCACATAAAAAAAAATACAACTTAAAGAAATAGTTCACCCTAAAAAAAAAAATATTCTTTATTTGTTTTAAATCTTTGAAATAGTTTCTTCTGTTAAAAAAAATCTGTAACCACTGATATCCATAGTATTTATTTTTTCTACTATGGAAGTCAATGATTTTAAGCTTTCTTTAAGATATCTGCTTTTTTGTTCAACAGAAGAAATAAATTCAAAAAGCTTTGGAACCACTTGAGGGAGAGTTAATAAGGAGTACATTTTCATTTTTTTGGTGATCCATTTAAAAGCTAGTACTTTCAGGTAAGCTTTACTGCATTCCTTCATGAGAGCACAAAAAACACGGTCAAAACACAATAATTGTAAATACACTACCTGACGAAAGTCTTGTCGTCATTTGTAATCAACAACTTGACTTCTAGTTGATCATTTGGAAAAGCGTCAGAAGGTAGATTTCTCTGATGAATCATCTGTTGAACTGCATACCAGTCATCACAAATACTGCAGAAGAGCTACTGGAACCATGGTCCCAAGATTGTCACAGAAATCAAAAACAAAGTTTGGTGAAGGAAAAGTCATGGTTTGGGGTTACATTCAGTACGGGGGTGTGCGAGAGACCTGCAGAGTGGATGGCAACATCAACAGCCCGAGCTATCAAGACATTTGTCCTACCCATTACATTACAAACCACAGGAAAGGGTAAATGCTTCAGCAGGGTAGTGCTCCTTCTTATACTTCAGCCTACTCAAAGTTACTGAAAGCAAAGAAGGTCAAGGTGCTCCAGGATTGGCCAACTCAGTAATCAGACATGATCATTATTGAGCATTTCTGGGGTAAGATGAGGAAGGAGGCATTGAAGATGAATCTTGATGAACTCTGGGAGTCCTGCAAGAATGCTTTATTTGCCATTCCAGATGACTTTATCAATAAGTTATTTGAGTCATTGCAGAGATGTATAGATGCAGTCCTCCAATCTCATGGGAGTCTACACAATATTCATTCTCTTTCCACTGCACCATGACTTTATATTCTATACTGGACATTATTTCTGTTAAGTGACGAGACTTTTGTCTAAGCAAAGTCAGACCTTACTCTCCCAATGAAATAATCAAAAATGAAGGCATGATCATTGTAAGAAATTAGGAAGGTAATGCTAACTCGAAGGGAGTATCACAATAGAGTGTCAGTCAAAACACTGGAAACAGATCCATTTCTTTGGGTTTTATTCACCAAAGACAGTACATAAATCTCTCCACATGCTATCAGACTGGTTTCTAATCATATATACATATACATACATACATACATACATACATACATACATACATACATATATATATATATATCAAACAAATAAATCAATAAACTGCATAAACAATACTCCATAAATAAACAAGAAAAACTGCATAAAGAAACCATACTCCATAAATACAACAAAAAAAAAACCTAGTGATGTGATGTAGTGCACAGAGGCATGCACAGAGAATGTATCAAAAAAAAAAAAAAAGATACATCTCGCAGTAAAGCAGTGTATCGGAGTTTGATTCGTTTAGCCGTAGTCAAGCTTCATTTTCACCTATACCCACATGACTGCTTTAAATTTTGATTCTAAGGTTTAAACACCCTCGTAGGTTAGTAAAGGGCATAGCATCGATTACATACATTTCTAGTGTTTCAAAGCACTGCACCGGTCCCAAGCACCTGCAATTCAATTAAAATGCAATAGTAATTTATAGTAAAAAGATTTAGAATCATACTAAAGTGTGTAAGTGTATTATTTACAACTATTTTTAAAGAATGCTATTGCATATTGTAGTATAGGGAGTAACGGAATACAATGCAAAAGTCTCACTCTCATAGCCTCCTCAGAGCATTCGCCTCCCATGCAGGCGTCGTCGGTTCAATCCCTGCTCAAAACGAGAGTGTGGGTGTAAAATTGGTTGGAATAGATAAGTGTAAATACTAATGAATACGTTGCATTTTACTACAATCATCGTTGGTGTAATGTAACATACCTTATGTGTAAAAAAAAAAAAAATGCAGTAATTGGGTAATACATTTAATTATTATTGTATTATTATGAATGAGTTGGTCAGTTGTAAACATTTTTGCAACACAGCGCTTTCCCACACTTAAACCAGCAGAGGTCCTCATTGAGATCTGACTTGGAAAGCTTCGAGTAACGAACCTTTTTCCGATGCAACTGAGTTGAACATTTCACTGGTTCAGAAAGCTTCCATCACAAAAAAAAAAAACTGCATATACAAACAATACTTCATAAACTCAAAAAGACTAATAACTCACATTTGCACGCAGCCACAACACCACATGAGAAGTCCAGAGAAGTGAAAGGCATGAGCACGCTGCTACTCTGAAGCCACATTATTTAAAGGGCTGATGATTAGGGTGATAAGATGCAGCTGTGAATCATGTGGTAGGCCTTCAATGAGTGTATGAGAGAGTCTAACAGTGGGCAGGGCTTCAGTGAGCATGTCACAGAGATTTTCTACAATCTGAGGCTGTTTTTCAATTCTAAGAACGCAAAGAATGGACTTGAGTTCTTGTGAAGACTGGTCTTGCCAAGTGTCCTCGGAAGAATGAACTCGGCAGACCGCTAGAACAGAGAATGCGTCCTGTGAGAAACGAGATGCTGCATTCTTCTTGATGGTCACGTGACTCTCACGCCTCTTTAACCAAAGTTTTTTTTAACATTACAGCATTCATACAACGAGTTATTGTTTTTCCCCTTTTCAAAATATATACTATGCATAAAAACATTATAAATATATGTTGCACAATATAAATAAAACTGATTTTAATAGGAATTTCAGCAAATAAACACATTTAATGTGTTTATGCCTTTATTAAGATGTTTGATTTGATTTATTTATTTTCAAACAGAAATATCATACATAAAAAAATTATAATTATACATTTTAACATGGTCAAAAATGGAGCAGGATGAAGCACAAGCTTATTATTTCCCCACCCTATTACCACACACATCAATCGTCTGTTACTTAAACTTATTTCTTCTTTTACTTATGTCTTCTTTTTACATAAGATATATTTTATCCTTTTGGCATCTTTGACATATAATATGTTTGATTCCATTTGTACATTTACATTTTATAACATAGCATTTTAAACAAAACAAAAAACATAGTAGTACAAATAGCCATTAACTACAATTTCATCATACCTTTCTCATTTTATGCTTTTTAATCACCTTCATCCTTATATTCCTTTAATAATATACATTTATACAACTTTTTAAATTGATTAACATCCTGACATATTGATTATATCCTGTTTTCCGTAATGTCACACCACATACAGACATACACAAACTTTTTAAAGCTGTCCTTGTTTTCAACCTCCTAAAATTGTGTTCTTCTCTCAGATTATATCCCCCTTGCCTTTCTTCAAAAAACTTTTGTATACATTTCGGAAGTAATTTATTCCTATCGTTAAACACAAATTGTGCTGTTTTAAATTTAACCAAATCATTGAACTTAAGTATCTTCAATTTAAAAAATAAGGGACTTGTATTCTCCAAATACCCCACATTTTCTATCAGTCTAATTACTTTTTTCTCCATTGTACATAACGATTGTAAATTAGATTTATATGTGTTCCCCTAAATTTCAACAAAATAACTCATATATGGCAACATAAGTGTGTTATATAACATATGCATTGATTTATGTCCAGGATAAATCTTGCTTTATACACTATTGCTACAGTTTTTACTAATTTTGATATCACGTTATTTATTTGCGGTTTCCAACTAAATTTATGATCCAACACAACACCGAGAAACTTAATTGCATATACTCTTTCTAAAACGTCATTATCAATTGTAAATCTATATTAGGACTACTTTTTAACTTCCCAAATAACATGACTTTTGTTTTACTTATATTTAATGACAATCTGTTTACGTCAAACCACAATTTCAATTTATTAATTTCTTTTTTAATCAACTCCATAAGTTTTGGTAAATTATTCCCAGAAAAAAAAAATACTCGTATCATCTGCAAATAAAATAAACTTAAACAACTCTGATATCTTACACATATCATAAATGTACATTATAAACAATATTGAACCTAAAACTGAACCCTGTGGAATGCCACAATTTACATTTAGGTATGAAGATTTATGATTGCCAATTTCCACGTACTGTTGCCTATTTTTTAAATAACTGCTTATCCAGTACAAGGCTACTCCTTTAATCTTTACTGTTCATGGTAAGCTTTACTTTCACCGTCTCATTTAGGGAAACTCCTGAGGTAAATAAATTATATCTCTAAACTGTAATAATAAACCTATATAAAATGCTGCGCTTCCCACTTCCAGTCGCAATGACTTCTAGGACTTCTAGAGCGAGGTCAGTGCTCCAGTCTGCATCGGTGCATCCTCGAAATCAAGAACACATCCAGGAACTTTAACGCGTCCTCTGTTCTTGCGGTCTTAAGTATTGGAACTGAACTTTAGCAGCTGATGATGACGTCAAACGAGAACATGAGGACGCAAGACCGCTAAAGAATGCATATTGAGAAACAGCCACATTTAATTTTGGCAAAACAAGCGTAATCTAGAGGCCTTTGCCTTTCAAGCCACTTCTGATACCAAATGATTAACTAGAAGTCAAGTTATTATTTGTTGTTTCTAAAACTTGGATAGACGACAAGACTTTTGTCAGTAGTGTAATAGAAGTTAGTAAGATTATAGCATCAATATAATCTATTATCATGGAAGAAATAAATAAAAGCTGCCATTCTGATTAAGTTTTAGAGGAGTTATATCATCTCCCAGCATGTGGACCAGACTTTATGGCAAAGAAATGTCTGTAAAATACCTGCTGAAGGCCTCCTGTGGTTCAGCTCCGAGTGCGATTCCTCCCTAAGGACAGAGTGTTTATCTACTTCTCAAACATGCTGTGAGAGTAAATGAAGTCGCACAGAAGAAGAGATAATCTGCTAATAAACACCATTTACCGTGCAGAGAATTTCACACACACTCCATTTCTCCATTCCATGATCCCTTTTGGGACACGGTGTGACAACATGTAATGCCCAGACGATGAAACATTAATCGTTTTATGTTTTCTAAACACACACACACACACACACACACACACACACACACACACACACACA
>CAIGQZ010032545.1:1217143-1228532 GCA_903798205.1 Danio tinwini
CACACACACACACACACACACACACACACACACACACACAAGCACAAACACACCTACATGGTCTCTCTCTTTCACGCACACACACACACAAGCACAAACACTCACACCTACATGGTCTCTCTCTTTCACACACACACACACACACACACACACACACACACACACACACACTCTAATGCCAGCTCGGCTGCACACAGAGTCAGATCCAGAAAATGATCCAAGCTAAACATCAAGAAGTGAAGTAAGCTGAAATTGCTCTCGCTCCCCAAATGACTCTTTAAACATTAACAAGAGTGTGCTGTTGGGCTTTGTTGCATAACCCGCTCCGAGCGCCAGAACCAGCCAATTACAGCCAGAGATTAGGCTAATGGATCCACGCCACAATATGAGGAAGCGTAAGAGCTCGCAGCACTCGCTCTCCCAAAACAAATAACATCAGCCAGAGCCTGAAGCGCAGCGGCGTGCAATCATGTACTGCCATCAAATCATACAACCAGCACATTAATGAATGCACAGTTCCAGGTACAACTACATTTTGATGATGAAAAACCGTGACTCATTTGACTATGCTTTATTCTGGTTATAAAACCAATCCTGATTCATCATAACCATATGCTTAATTAGTCTGGTTTGAGTGGGTTTGAAGCTGTTGATTGCATCTTTTTGTATCTGTTTGTTTTAAAAATGTAAAAATGACACATGCAGTGGGAGAATGCACAAATTTTTTGCTATTTCTGCTGATAATTTTGTAAAAAATCTGCGGATTTATGCTGGAATTTTTTGGGAGTATCGTAACAAAAAAATGTATATATGAAATAAAAAGAATAGCTTTTTAACTTTTATTTAAAGGGCACCTATGGTGAAAATCTACTTTTCAAGCTGTTTGGACAGACACATGTGTAGGTATAGTGTATAGACCGTCATATTGGGGTGATATAAACACACCCGGTCCTTTTTTTTTTCAATTTAACAATGTAAAAACGGTGGACCAATTGTAGATGTTTTGAGACCAACCGCAACTTGACGTAGGAGTGCGGTCCCCCCGCCCACCAAATAGATTGACAGCTGCGTATTAACATGTCTCCGTAGTAACCTGTATAATCTTATCAACAAGACAGGACGTGCACAAAGCAACCGTTAATAAAATGTCTGTTCAGTTTAGGATCATCAATCATCCTCAAATGTGATCAAGAGTGAGTTTTACAAGTTTAAAATGTTTTAAAACAGTGCATGTTAATAAATTACAGCGATTTACTTCAGATTTACTTCATCAGCACAGCTGCGTGTCAGAACAATAATAAAAGACGCTTCAATCCCGGTTTGTGGACGTTAAATCAGGTTTATTTTGTACATTAACGTAACAGATAACCATACAGCAGTGGAGATCAACCTGTATCCTACTGTCACATTTGCGTGCAAAAACAGTGCAAAGCTAAACTCGCGCGCTGTCTGTGTGTGTGCATGTCTGCGCTGTGTGTGTGTGTATCTGTGTGGGTGCGTGAACTTTGTAACGACATTGTGTGTGACTCGTCGTTGCAACTCCACAACATGCATCAAATATTCATTGGTAAAGGTCTTACTGTAGTATTTTTTCCACAAACGTTACGTGAGATCTGCTTCCTTTATGTCTGTCTGTTGTCTGACGCAGCCGAGGGAGGAGATTAAGGCACGCTGACAGGCACGTGGAAATGCTGGGCGTGAAGGACTAGCCTTAAAGGCACAGTACACAAAAAACGCTACCTGGTGCTCAAAAAAATCTGATGGTTGTTTTGAGCTGAAACTTTACAGATACATTCTGGAGACACAAAAGACTTATATTAAATCTGGAAAAAGGAGTAACCTAGGTGCCATTTAATGTTTACAATGCAAATTAATCTAGATCCACCTATTTGGTAAAGTCTGTCATAAATTATATATCCACTAAAAGACAGAAAATATGACAAACTGTACTGTAAATTAATCAAATGAGCACTTTCATATTAGTCAATTTTACTGAAATTCATTTAAAAACTGAATAAATATAAATTTACACACATTGACACAAGTAAATTAATAGACTCAATGATGGGCTAAAAACCTGCGGAATTCTGCATGTGCAGATTCTGTGTGGGTTGGGTCGATAAACGATGCCATCATCCATCGCTGATGGCTGATAGACATCACGATGCTGAGCCATGATTGCAATCCTCCGCCCCGCCCCAGCAACAATCCGCTCACGAAAAATACACACTTAGGCCCTGTTTACACTAATACGTCTTATTTTTAAAATGGCCAACTCTAGTGGGTGACACTTTAAAAATAGCATTACCACTGCGAGTAGCACTGCAGCCTCACTAATGGAGTCAGAACGTGTTTTTAGGTATGACCGCAGTTTGCGATTATGCCGCCAGGGGGCACTAAGGGATGTGATGCGAACAGACAGAAATATACAGCAGCTGTAAATATAGATGAAATAATGAAACAAATCATTATAATACCTTCAATAACTTAGCTTTATTATCATTGTAAACTTGTAAAAATTTTAATTAAAGAAATAAAATACAACTAAAATGAAAGTACAAACATGCATACAAATTAGTAGACCTAAATAAATAAATACAGCAGTGTTTTAGTGTAACTATAGAGAGATGTGCAGTGTTTAATTTAAAGTTCATTTACATTTTCATTTACAGTTTTCATTTACATTTTTGTTTTTGATTATATTTTACGATCTCATTTTATGTCTCAATTATTGCACATAAAAAATAAATGAATAATAAATATGGCTAAATAATTATTTACTTTAAGACATTACCAGCGAAACATGGAGGAACGGTCCGGCGCATGGTCTAAAGGGCTCTTAAGTTGAATGCTACTTCATCAAAAGCATAAAAATGAATTGACCTACCTGAAGCAGATCACTAAAATTATAATAAAAATTGTTTTGCAGCAGGACGTAAATTAAGTTCTGCAAGTTTATTTTTAAGGATTTAGTTTCAGTTCAGTTTTCAAAACGTCAATGTTCTCCTTCAAATTATACTTTTTTTTACTTTTTAAAATAGGTCTATAGAGGATAAAAATGTCAGTCAAAAAAGTATGGCTTTTTACATTTTCAAAGATATAACATACATTTTTTGACAGATGATTTCATTTATATGTATTTTTTACAGCAGTGTTACTCACGCATATCCAAATATATATCCTGTATAAGTACTCACAAAATACAATTCTAATATCCATACCAATACACACACACACACACACACACACACACACACACACACACACACACAATTTATTACATTGTAATTGCAAAATGTTAATTAATTTGGCTTGCAGGGCTCAAAACAGGATGAAGGTGATTATGTGCTCTACAGGCCAAATTTAAATAAAACGTGCCAAAATAGTTGTTGTTTCTTTTTTTTGCATTAAGATTTTTAAAGCCTTTCAAAAAACTAACAAAAAAACAGAAGCATGTTAAGAATTAATTTGTGACTTTTGCACTGGTGTTTTTGGTTCAAAGGTGATATTTTCGTGATAAAGGTCCTCAGAAAAACTATTTGTTCGTATCTAGTGTAAATAGTTTTATTACAGAAAAATGTGGGTGGTATATTTCAATAAAAATACACCTTTTGACCAAAATGTATGCTTAAGTTTGCATGACTACAGCCTGAATGATCACAAAAATAGAAATAAAAATACATTAATAATCAATAATCAGCTAAATGTACTAATTAGCAACAAATTAACATCCCAGCGGGCACATGATGTCAGATTGAAGTTGTACCCCAAAGACGTTGGAATGTTGCATTTTGTTTGGAAATCAGATTGATGTCAATGACCAACGTCCAACCTAAAGTAAACCAAATATCAACCTCTACTGATGTTACAGCTTGATGCCACTATGACATCTATCAGACGTTGGATTTTGGTTGTCAAACCTGATGAATAAATGTCAGTATTTGACTTCAATTTGACGTTGGTTTAACATGTTGGCTCGACGTTAGATTTTGGTAATTTTCCAACACAACCTAAAATCAACCAAATATCAACATAATTTGACGTCATTATTGGACATCAAAATAACGTTGTCCTTAAACGTTGGCTAGCATTGAATTTTGGTCACCTGACGTCACAACCTAAATGTAACCTAATATTAATGTCTTATGTTGTGTGCCTGCTGGGATGCTACAAAATCTAATCCATGTGTGGAATGCAGAAACATAATAATTATCTTTATTTGGTGCACTCTCTATTCCAAAAAGGGCACATGTTAGGTCAGCAGAAAGAGGGCAGTTGGTCTGTCGTGGCTGTTTGCATGCATTTCACCATAAGTGTCGAAACTATGAAAGCAATACGATCGACTGTTTTTTTTTTACTCCATCTGGAAGTGATTCAAATTGGACGAGCTCAAGACTTCATAATCGAATTTACAAACATGCATCTTAACACCATGTAAAAACAGGGCCTGAGGTGGTATTTGCTAAATGCTCATTGACAAATACCTTCCAAATTATAACAAACAGCCTGCTCAATTATATTTACAAAACAGATTGACGCATAATAAATGAACAAAACTAATGCTGGTGGCCACTCAAAAATGACTGGATCAGGCCTATAATAAGCAAATTAAATCAGGGCATAAATATATGTTCGGCATTAAAAACACTGACAGTACTTAGTCATGTGGCATCATGGTTTGATTCTTGGTCCGCTGGAATGACCTGCTGGATAACACCAGAGACTGTACAGGGCTCAAAATTGCAACCATTTTGGTATATAAAAAGATTTTATCTATGCGAAATTTTATCTATGCGACCTCAAAATATATTTAGGAGCATTTGTGCGAGTGCATAAATTGGCGTGTTCAAATTTACGCAGAATGCATCTTTGCACCAAAAAACGACAAGTGCAGTGCTCAGGAAATGTTTCAAACATTTTACATGTCAACTTGCTGCAGTAATCAAATCCCGCAATGCTTGCCCCGCCTTCAAGCTCTTCTGATTGGCCCACTGCTCTAAAACAGAACTCAAATGGATTGGTTAATATCAGCTGTTAACTACTCAGGTCAGATGACAAAGAGCTACAGCCACGAAAACATAAAGGTCTGGATACGAGAGAACGAAAATAACGCTAACAGATTTAGTTTTAGAAACCATCTAAAGTTACAAATAATGGCACATCTTATTAGTGTTCTTGTGGTGAATGTTAATCCGGCATTTACACTTTTTGAAGAGTGGATAAAAGACTTCCAGTGTTTAAAGTCCGCTATGAAAATGACTAAAGCCATTCACCGTATAGCCGGTGGGACAGTTTTCAGGTGACAGTGTTTGCCACATCTACACATTTTAAGCATAAGATGTTCTAATGTTATATAATCCTTCATCTAATTGTCATGATGCTGTCAGTCGTGCGTCTGGCACTGTGTTCACCATCGCAAAAGAGCTTGCATTCACTAAGATTAAACTACTACTGCAGCTCATGAAAAGACCAGTATTGCTACTAAGATGATGTATGCAAATAATAAGTTATGTCAATATCCACTGTGTAATATCAGACACCACCCTAGGCACAGCAGTTATTATTGTTAACTCAGTTCATCCCATTCACATCAAGCAGTGCATGCAGGGCCGGTGGGCGCTTGTTTGTTAGTTTTGATTAGTGTTGATTTCAAATGCAATAAATCTGTTAATATAACAACTTGTAGTTACAGTGCTCATAATTGTTGGTGAGTGTGCCTAAATTTAGCCTGGTGTGCCTACATTTTTTGAGTTAGGAGAACCGGTGCTACCAAGAAAAAAGGTTAATTTAGAGCCTTATGGTAAATAAGCGAATTAAGCCCTGCCCCTTCTAATAAAGAAGCCTCAGGGCGCAGATCATATGTGTGTCTGCCGATTTAGTTTGATTCAAACATTTGGAAAAAATCTTAATAGACGGTTGTTATTTAATTTAATTAGAGATTCCAAATAGGAAATTTAATTGTTAGCTTGGCCAACAGTTTTGGAGAATTTGATGTTTCCGCATTTAAACAGGATGATTGAGAGGTGTTTCAAAGATGGCCGCTGAGTTAAATGATCTTAAAATAATTTTTTTAGATGTTAGCTTCAATCACTTTTTAGGATATCTATTAGCTTGTGTGCTCCAAAACAGTAACAAAAACTACATTTAGAAATATAAAACTGACATAAACATCTAAAGGCCTATGCACACCAGGACTCTTTTTGCTCACGTTTTCCGTCAAAGTTTAACGCCCTGTGACTAAATAAAGGGCGCCAATGTGATCGTGCACACCAACGCACAAAACTCCTGGCACAAAAACGTCATTTTTAAAGAAAAGCCACATGCTCGTTTTTTTTGTTTTGAAGCGCCGCGTCCAAACCTTCTCCACCAATCAGATTGGCACTTTTGTTCACAAGCACAAGCTGCTGAAGTTACAGTAAACAGCACTTGGAGGCGCTCAAGCGAAACACTGTCAATGTGAGCGCACATTGAAAAAGATGCCCAGAGAAGATATGAACGTGGACGCCCCCTTCAAGACGCCTCTCATTTGCTCTTCATTTGATGTTCTTGAGCTCAACCACTCTCACTGGCAGAGCTGTTATACAAATGAAATGCTATTGGCTGTTTTTAAAAGGGGAGGAGCTACTCTATGTCCTACCCTCTGTTAATTTTTCAGTTGCGATTACGTCAAACATTGAATAAAAATGCACTTCACGGGAACTTTGATAACAGTTACTGTCTCTGAAGACATCAACCACAGTCACAGAAAGCCATCATTTCTCCCAGAATTCATTAATTGAACTCTCACCTATGGGCTCCAGGTGACATCTTTGACCTGATAAATCACCAAACGTAAATGTTTTTCACTCTCATTCCCAGATAATCACAGCACACATCATTTCAGAGCACCATGATTATCCTTCTCCAGTCTTCTTATTCTGCTCTCTCGCTAATTTATTATTTTAATTGCTTCTAATTACTTCCAGTTATCTGCCATAAGATCCCTGATTATTGCTTCATGTTTTAAACATATGTGCCGTTGATGAACAATGTTATTAAACACACATTTCTATTAGGTGCAAAAGCAAATAATATGTAACTTTACAGTGAAATTAATTATACATCCGCCTTTTTTAGCCTAGTCCTACAGTATCTAATGAGATGTTCTTTGCACAAATTCTATAATCTTACAAATCTATAAATGTTTACTAACTTGTTATCAATTGAATAAATGCTTATAAAAATAACATATTACAGTTCAGCGTTTCCCACACAGAGACTTTATTTGGTGGGCCGCCCAGGCATATTAAGTGACAATTTTTTGGTACTATTATTATCATCCTTATACACTTTTTTTTGTATCAACCCAATATAACCAAACAGGTAGTGGAAAATCTTCTCTCGTTTACCCGTTTCATACTGTGTGCGTGAAATCTGTCAACAGTCTCACATGCTCTGCAGACCCTTTTAGGGACTAAAAAACTAATTTTTTGAGATGTTGACAGTCTTATATGTGTGTCATGCTGCTAAAAACACTATTCGGACACATATATTTCACAAAAAAGTTCAAATTGGTTGTTTTTGCGTTATTTCGAGCAAATTCCCTCTTCCAGTTTGAAAAGAAACTTAGAAGCTACGTCACGGCCATGAGATCATTGTGTAAAATCCAGCGTGAACATTGGATGTCTGTACTGGCCGGTACAACGTGACATCTTTGGGTTTTCATCATTAATTCATGAGAAAGACTTGGTTCGAACCAATCAGCGCGCTCTATTGTGAATGAGGTGCAACTTGATTAATTTGCATGATATAGCTTTGAAGACAGCAGTAAGACGCCACAATGTATTGCCAACCATAATTAAAACAAGTGGAAGAAGAAAAATTAGGAGACATGGGTCATCAGTGTTGTGTTTATAAATGAGTCACAATGAAGGTTTTGTTTCCATTTTCCCCGGGATGAGGGCACCGCTTGTGTGTGGACTTGTGTGGATTACAGTGGTCTGCTAACATGAGACAAAAATATGTTTGTAAGGAAAACTTTTTTACCCGAGAGCTGAAAATTTGCCACTAGTCTCCTTTTAAAAAAAGACTCCAGTTCATGTTGATTATCCTGTCTCTACAGATTTCGTAAGTGTGTGATCAGTGTTCTTTGTTTATGTTTATTCAGATGGCAAAGTTAGTTAGTTTCGTCAGCAGTACACATTCAGTTTTTAAAGACATACCTTAGTCAAAATGAATTAGTTACTAAATTTACAGTAATATCATTACAATATTGTTATACTAGTAAACTGAAAGATTAGCTGTAAATGCTGCTCTATGAATGTAAACTTAAAAACACCTCAATCAAACTATTACCGTCGTGTAGAATTTTCGCCACATTTTGTGACAGTATAGTCTATATACACACGGCTGTTTAAAGTTATTGTTTGCACCTTCCGAGTCTCTGCATCTACCGAAAAGTGCAGAGGTTTTTTTTTTCTTCCATTCAGTGTGTGGTATCATTAAATTAAACATCACTCTTCCAGCAGTTCCTTGCATCCAATATCTCATTTGTCACGGGGGGCACGCATGAAATGTTCATGAATGAAAGTGAAAGTGCCAAACTGCAAATAAAGTCAACAAATAAGGAATGAAACACCTGGAATTACATGAAACTCTGGAAGAAATTTAGATAGCGCAGCAATGATGCAATGATTTGAATTGAATTATGTGCTATAACATCTAAAACAGGATCATGAAAGAAACATTCAAAAAGCAACTCATGTAAACACCTTCATCGTATTGTTGTCTTATTTAGATTAAGGCAAATAATTTGATTACTGATGTCCAAGTAAGCGTAGTCACTGTCTCTCCTGCATCTGTATTTGTGTTGCCTCTGTGAAAATCAGCGCATGCATGTACTAAAACTCCTCTTTTTATGCAAACCCTTCCCAATCACTCGACACTCCCACCTAAACAAAGCTGGACTCATCCACTTTCCTGACTTTTTTCAAACTAGAGGTGTGAAAACACTCTGGTGAGACGGGGTGGGGGGTGGGGGGGGGGCTTATAACCCTTTAAAAATGCATCCAGCCAGGGTTTTTAAGGCCCAATCCCAATTCTATTTTTTTACCCCTACCTCATTCCCTTCCCCTTGGCCCTTACAACCAAGGGTTAAGGGGAAGGGCTTCAAAACTTACCCCTAAGAATTTGGGACAGCACTTCAACACCTGCACACGTCATCATACGTCATCGCGATCTCTTGCTTCATATGAGATCAGACGATCACAACTGCTGTAGTTATTCCAGTTGTGTTATTTTTTGGTATTTATCTTCAGGAAATCACTGAAGGCATATATTGTGTTATCACATGGCTATGAATATATTCAAACATGTATTTGTTTGTCGTAAAAATTCATAATAATGACAAAAAATACTAATTTGTGGATCTCCTTACTTCCGGGTTCAGCAATACTGCCGTTGTGGCAGGTTTATTCTGGGAAATTTCTTATCCCTTGGTTTCAAGTGTGCTCCTAAAAAATCTTAGTTTGAAGGGGTGTATACCCCTTGCCCTTAGCCCTACTCCTTCAAGCTAAAGAGAATTGGGACACCACTACCCCTTGACGTGAACGCGCAAAACGAGGGGTAGAGGAAAGGGGAAGGGCTAAGGGGTACAATTGGGATTGGGCCTTAATCTCCTAAAATGTCTGGGATTTGGCTTTTGCTTTCGCTTTCTAAAGCTGTCGTTAAATATACGTGCACAGTTGCGAGACAAACAGCAAATAATGTATTCTTTAATCTAAACAACTCAGGAAAACTTCAACAAAATCACATCTAAATTGGCTGCTAAATATTTGTACACCATTAGAAATGGTTAATCATGTACATACAGAAAATGCTGCTTCGCAAAGCCAAGTTTGCAGAGCCCTTACGGTGTGGTTGAGTCAAACATTGAGTATGTTTACATGGGCAACAATACTTTAATACAATTTAGACAATACTCTGATTAAGAGACACCATGTAATCAGCAATTTTTGATCACCCTAATCAGACTAATGTCACAACTGACCTAAACAGAAATGGAATTAAGACGTGGAGTATGCATATATTAGTGGCATTATTAAAGTAAACGCCGCAATCAAACTATTACCGTCATGTAGGACTTTTAGCTGCATTTTGTGACAAGATCCACACAAACACGGCTGTCAGTAAAGGACAGCATACACACACACACACACACACACACACATCATGAAATGCGGAAGTTTTTTTTTCTTTCCATTTGATATGTGCGGTATCAAATTCTATTAAAACAACACTCTTCCACCAGTCCTTACTCCATATTCGCATCTAATACTCCAGTTTGTCATGGGGGCATGAATAGAATGTCCATGAGTGCAAGTGAAACTGCCAAACTGCAGTTAAAGTTGAAAAATTTAAGATGAAACACCCAAAATTACAAGAGACTCTGGAAACGCGGATAGCCTGGTTTCGCAACATTCAAAAAGCACTTCACGTAACACCTTAACTATATTATTGTCTTATTCAGATTACGGCAAATAACTATTACTGATGTCCATGTAAACGAAGTCAGTATGTCTTCAAAGTAAGTAAAAGATCCAGAAGGGCATCCTGATTTGATTCAGAAGGGCACTCTTTTGCTCACTGGTTTTACTTTCATTGACCGTCATTCATTTAAAAAAACACCTGATCCATTTTATTTGTAAATATTTTACTTGAAAGCATTAACTCTACAGATGCCTGATAGGTAGCTGTGGAACTAAGCTTAATCAGATTACCTCTAGTGAACGCATAAAATTGTCATCATAGTTTACTCGAGTGCACGCCTCAAATTCTCGCGCCCCCCCTTAACAGTTTGAAAACTCCTGATCTGTAGAGCTAGCCTTCTTACAGAATTCTGATCATGTACCATAATCCTTATACAGGGAACTCACCAATACTTGCAGATTGAGCTCTGAATGCCTTTCCTCGATCTTCTCCTCTTTATTTTTAATCTGCTGGTGATAAAGTCTGTCTCTTCTATTCCTCAGAGAAGTAGTGAGTGTCAGAGAGAGAGAGAGAGAGAGAGAGAGAGAGAGTGTTTAGGGCTTATCACACTTTTCCTTCAAAACATAAGCACTTTCTCTGGTGTTTTGTTGGAAAGAGAACTATTTCCCGATGTTCTCCGAGAGTAAGATTGGGTTTGGTGATGTAAACCCATCCGTTACGATGCCATGCGGGGATTGGCGGCAGGAAGCTCATTTTTCCACCACACCCTCTGGTGCGAGTGAAGGAGGAAAATGTGTGCATGTGTGAGCCTCAAAGGACAGATCAAGACAGATTGGTCTTTTTACCATAGACACACACACGCACGGATGCACACACACGCACGCACGCACGCACGCACGCACGCACGCACGCACGCACGCAC
>CAIGQZ010032545.1:1238532-1255606 GCA_903798205.1 Danio tinwini
GTGGATGTCGTACCGAACAGTTCAATATTGTATTGAGAATTGTGGCATCTCTGATATATATATATATGTTAATAAATAATCGCAGAAAAACAAAACATCCCAATGTCAGATTTGTCCAATATCATGCAGCCCTACTGAAGACTGAAGTAAAACGCATTGAATAAGAGGAATAAATTAAATTTTACTGCATTCAATAATAAACCAGTTACTGTAATCATATTTCACAAATTTACAGTTGTACTCTATTTTTGATCAAATAAATGCAGCCTTGGCGAGCGGAAAAGGCTTCCTTTGAAGGTATTTGAACATATTACTGAACTTTTGACTGGTAGTGTACATCTTTAAAAGGTCAGAGTTGCCATTTGTTTTGTCACAGGGCCCTTAAGAATATGACTTTGTCTATTCTTTACCCCATCACACCTGCTGCAGACCCTGTCCAGAGATTTTCTCCTCTCTGCCTCTTGCCTGTATGACATTTTATCGCAGAAGTGTCAATGTGCCACTTCACATCTTGCTCATAGCGGGGTGGGGGGGAAGGGTGGGGGGGTTCCCCATCCCAAATCATGAACTGACATTTCGGGATTTCTGGGTCACTCCAAGCATCACTCCAATATTAAAAGCAAGTGCTGTTTTGCTTGTTCACATATCAGAGTACCAGACTCAAACAATGTCCAACAATAAAACCACTCCAATCATGTGTCAGTCTGATGGCGGACGGAGAATTAGCATGTGTTTGGCACGCAGCCGCGGGTCTGCAGACTAGCTTGTCACTCCGGTTGTGGATTTCGTTTAAGGCGCACCTTTTAGAAGGCGTTTCTCCTGTCATGCTGTAAATATACAGTAATGCGTTTTATGTCACTGAAGGCTGCGATATTCATTACAAGCAGGCCTGTGTGGTTAAAAATTCATTTTGAGTGGCATCAAAAATGAGTGAGTATGATTGCTGATGCACTGCACTAAGGGCCGAGCAATTTTTATGATTGTATCGATAAATTGCAATGTATTTTTTATTGAGTAGACATGGTCATGAATACAAATATTAGCAAACATTACTACAAATAGAACTGACCATACACTGCTAGACTTTGCTGCATTTTTACAGGTATTTACTGCAAAAACTCCCAGTAAAGTACCACATAAATTCTTTACAGTTCACTACTGTAATTCGTGTTGTGGGTAATTTTAAAATGTTTACAGTAACTTACTGCATATTAGGAATTCTACAGTAATCAAAGTAGTCAAGTATCTCTACTGTAGTTGAAGACAAAAATGAGACAGGTGATGAAAATATTATTAAATTAATTAATATTGTATAACAAAATGTATTTAAAATAGATTGATGAATGAAAATTACTTTTGTAAACCATTTAAAACGGATGTAATAACAATCAGGGCTCGAAATTTGCGACCATTTCAGTCGCATATCAGCAACCTTCTTGCTGTAAGGTGAGAGCGCTACTCATTGTGCACCGCGTCGCCTAAATTCAGTAGTAAATACTAAAAATAAGAGTTCTGTACTGCAAGTGTAAAATGGAAATAAATTACAGTAAAAGCACTGTAAAAACTGTCATACCATAAAATTAAATCATGGTAAAGGGCATTTTACCATAAAAAAATAGTTAGGGTAAGGCTATTTTACGATAAAATGACATTGCGGTAGGGTCCTGCTACTGTACAACACATTTACAGGTAAGTCCCAGTAAAGAGGCAGTTGAGATAAATTGCTGGAAACAATGCTGCCAGTAAGTAACCCCAAAAATACAATAAAATGTCTAACAGTGTATATTATTAAAAAAATATTTAAATATAAAACTATAAATAATCAGATGCAGTCTAGCTGTGGTCACTGAAAACAAGATAGCATTTTACACATTCCTTCTTGGCGTCACCGTGGTGCAGTGGGTAGCACAATCGCCTCACAGCAAGAAGGTCACTGGTTCAAGCCTCGGCTGGGTCAGTCGGCATTTCTGTGTGGAGTTTGCATGTTCTCCTTGTGTTGGCGTGGGTTTCTTCCGAATGCTCCGGTTTCCCCCACAAATCCAAAGTGATGTGCTCTAGGTGAATTGGGTAGGTTAAACTGTCCATAGTTTATGTGTTTGCAGCTGGAAGGGCATCCGCTGCGTAAAACTGGTTAAGTTGGCGGTTAAGTTGGCGGTTCATTCTGCTGCGGCGACCCCAGATTAATAAAGGGACTAAGTCGAAAAGAAAATAAATGAATGAAAACATTGCTTCTTTTACATGCATACTTGTGTTAACTAGTGGAAATTATCTAGGTAAGAGCTAATTTTCCACCACATGCTTTTATTGAGTGCTTCTAGTCTGACCAAATGTATTTTTCTGTGTGTGTGTGTGTGTGTGTGTGTGTGCGTGCGTGCGTGCGTGCGTGTAAATGTTATTTGTGACAAATGTGTTTATCACAAAAAACATTTACAGATAACATTTACACACAGACACACACACACACATATAATACACATATAATGGAATGCAATATTTTGGTGATGTGGTTACTGAGGGTACATACAAAGTAACAAATAATTTCAAAATGTACTGTTATATGACTCGTTAGATGTAAACAATAGCATGGATTGCACAGATATTGTACTACTGAATACATTGTTCTGGCTTAATATACTGTCTAAACCACAGTTGAAAAAGCACAAATCATAATCAGCTGCTAAATCATAGAGGGTAGAACTTAGCAAGCAGGTTAGTAAGGATTGTTTTGACGAGCTGAATGTAATACAGTAGGCGGTAAAAGACATGTATTATCAGTATTAATTAAAATATTACCCTAGTATTTCGCTTGTACAGAAATTAGTGTTATCACGATACTGGAATTTGATACCAATCGGTACTGAAATATTAAAAACGTCTATTTCCCGCTAACATTTACCAACAGATACAGGGACACTGGAGCGTGTTAAAGCAGTGAAGATCAGCTGGTCTGTTTATAAGCTGGCATACGAGCAATCCGCTGATGAATCGACTGATCTTCGCAGCTTTAAAATGCTCCAGTGTCTATCTGTTGTTACACTCTGTAAACAGCTGTGAGTTCGATGAACTGATGACCTTCACGGCCAATCATAGTCATTTCTGTTGAGCACAATGGCAAATCAGCAGTGTTAAAGAACGTGCTCAACAGCGCTCAAATGTTAGTGGAAATGGACATTTTTTAAATTTCAGTACCGATTGGAATCGAATTCCAGTATCGTGACAACACTATCAGAAATGATTCTTGCCCCGGTAATCCTTTGGTTTAGTTAATCAAAACAAAACACAAATATCTCTTGGCAGTCTATAGTACACTAAGGCCCAGTTTCACAAACAGGGCTTAGCCTAAGCCAGGACTAGACCTTAGTTAAAGTAGGCTATTTAAGCCACATTTATAAAAACAGCCTTAGAAAAATACATCACTGGTGTGCACCTGTAGACAAAAAAATGACACTGACATATTTTAAGACATCTCACTGCAAGTTATTTTTAGTTGTGACAGCTCAAACTTGCAATGTAATCCATGACTAGCCTTAAACCTGGTTTGTGAAACCAGGGGTAAATGTTTTTTTTTTCAGTACAACTTATTAATTTAGTTCAAAACATGACAGTTAGCAATACACTTTTAGCAGCAATAATCAGCAAAATATCCAAATTACGTCACTAATGATGGTTAACGGTTGCCAAATTGCTGAAATAAACTACCAAAATCACAAATAGTACCGATAATGAGTACAACCGCATTCACAATTAGGAGGCGGAATAATTCGGTGGCGAAATTGTTTTGCATACAGAAAATTGCATAATGTAAATCACAATTTATCTTAAAAATCACACAACCCAATGGTCATTATGCAGGATGCATCTCAGATCTCTCATTTTTTCTTCTTTTTAGTAATTTTTTAAACATTATACCAAAAACATGGCATTTAATTTAAGGTTATACTCATATTGAATAACACAGTGCTTCACAACCTTGTTCCTGAAGATACACCAACAGTACATATTTTGGATGTCTCCCTTATCTGACCCATTCATTTCAGGTTTGGGAGTGATGATTTGATTAGGGAGAAGTTGAAAATGTGTGCTATTGGTGTGCCTTTGGGAACAGGGTTGGGGAAACACTGAAAAAACCTATTTCCTTCTATATTCCACTGAACGTCTGATCGTTCTGACCTGCGATATAAATTTGATATGACCACCAATTGACCTTAACAAAACTGAGCATCCTTGCAATGTGCTGAATATGTTGATTTCTACATAAACCCTCTCTTATTTTTTCTGCTTCAATCAGTTGAGCAAAACTAAACTAAGCATAAAAAAACTCTTATTTCGTCATGATCCCCAACCTAAACCTTTGTAATTTGACTTTAATACATTCAAATGATTTCAAAGACATCTACAACAATCTTGGCAATCTGACAAAACTGTCCCGAATCTCCACATTATGGGGTATATGCACAGCTAGTGTTTTTCAGCCAATAATACACTTTCGGTGAAAGGTTTATCTGACTATTGTTAATTTATTAAGGTTCATTTTACAGCATTGGTGTTGTAATGTAATTAAAATACAATCAGTTAACTAGATTTAAGCATTCATTTAGTTGATCAAGTGCAAAATGAGATAAAGGTATGCGTAAACACAAGCTGTGTCAGGGGCAGCAGGCTAGCGCAGAAACTTCATTGAAAACACTGGGGTAGAAAAAATTTCCATATTTTAAAGAAAAGTCAGGGAGAAATTGGGTCCCACTTTATATTAAGTGTCGTATATACCTGTGAACTTACATGGTAACTAGATGTGTAAGTAGTATGTAGCTACAGTGTATGTATACACTGGTACATAGTATTTACTTGTGTAATACTGGTGTAACTACACACATGTAACAACACACTGAATAGTATGTGTAAGTTCAAATGTGTAACGGGACATTGGTAACAACCCTAAAAAAGTACACATCTGTAACAAGAACTACATAAGTGCATTGTGTAACAGCAATATGTAAGATATATGTACAGGAGTTTTCCCACTTCCACACCTGTTTGCATACCATGTACTTCTGAACACTGTATTAGAATAAGAATGGCAGAACTAATGCTTTATTACAAGGTTTCACCTTGTGATCCCAGTAAAATTACAGGGTAAATCCTCAGGTACTAGAGGTGTGAACCTACACTGATCTCACGGTTCGGTTACGATTATCATGCCATCAATTCAGTTCAATTCGATATCCTGGTGCATAACGGTGCATTGACAATGCTTTCCATACACAGTTTTAAATTTTCACAGAAATTCTTGTATTAAAATGTATAAATATATTTATATACTATTTGTAATGCAATTTTGTCCTACATATAGGACAAAACATACAGTCTGATATATAAACTGTACCTTTAAACAACACGAGTATTTATAGCAAATAAACCCCTTTGATTGGTCACACGCTCAACAGAAAGAACTGCGATTGGCTCTTACGCACACATGTGAGTGACACTGATAAACAGCAGTGGTGATCACAGCTGATCCATAATAGACACAGTGGAGAAAGCTCTGCAGACATGAGCTCATGTCTGTATCCAGAAGTATCGCTGTAACAGCCGAGAGGAGAGGAAAAGTCATGCCAGCAGGTCAAATGGGCCACAGTGAGACAGAGAGAGAGAAATGGAGTTTACCTTCATTCTCTCAATCGCAGTGATATAGGGGCTTCTGCGCGTCTGCATCACAGTGCACCAAAGAAACAATTAATTTTGACACCCCTACCAGGGCTCGAAATTGCGACCATTTTGGTCGCATATGCGCCCGAAATGTAATCTATGCAACCTCATAATATATTTGGGAGAATTTATGCGACTGCATATAATGGTTGTAGTGCGACTTGTTTCTAAAAATGTGCTGAATCACTCTTCCCTGTCGCTATAGGCCTATTGGTTTATATTAGCTGTCAATCACTCAAGGCTTTCTGCTGTCAGATGACAAGGAGCTTTTGTGACCACGGGAAATGCAAACTGCTAAAGAGTAAAAAGTACACAGGTTTGCAAACCCCATCTAAAGTTACAAATAATTTTGCTAATAACAGCGATCATGTGGTGAATATTGATCCGCCAGCTGAGATCAATCGAGTGTTTTCGGAGGAGGTGCCCAAATATCGATGTGTTGCATTCATCTTCAGCGCAATTTGCGCAAATGTCCACTAAATGTAAAATCTAACAATGTACACATCACCGCCAAAGAAGCTCGCCTTTACTAAGGTTTGAACTGAATCTGTGGCTCATTACAAAGAACGGTATTGCGCTGGTGGTCATCAAGAGAATCCTCAATAATAGACCGGCTGACTCGCCTTTTCCACAAACACAGAAAACTGTAAATCCGCTAATAACGAGACTAAGCATTTACAAAGACACAAACCGAAACCAAAACTTTTAAAGAGTGGCAGAAGTGAGACGTTCCTTTCTTTCGTCTGTTCTTTCTTGAGATGTATATTTTTCTATTAGTTACTGATGACTGCTTTGCAGCTTTCAGCCTTGAATTGAATGATTTATTATAATCTTTCGTTTGTTTTGTAGCAGAAATATTATTTATTAAATTGACATGCATTTAAATACAATAGTGCATAATACATATTTCTTACTGCAATGCTTAATTTATGTTTGATGCAAACCATAAATGTATTTTTATAAAGAAACAGTAGGACTTTTTAGAGCAAATAACACATTTAAGCAGCATGATAATGACAAATGTAATTCATTGTTAGTATTATTGACATCATCATCATCATCATATATTATATATTATATTTTATAATTATTAGACATTCATTTTGGAATTATTGCACACATATCAATAAGTCATCACAGCATTAGTTAGATAGTTGTTTCTGGTTTTTGTTAGTCCTAATTTATGTTATTTTCAGATACAATAAATCCCTTAATATACAATTTGTGGTGGTGCTCATTACTTTTGGTGGGTGCTCCTAAATTTTTTTTGATGCTCCTAAATATTTGAAGTTGGGAGCACTGGTGCTACCAAGTAAAAAAGTTAATTTCAAGACCTGGCTACAATATAAAGTGTAAAATGGTCACAAATTACTGTGTAATATATAAAACCTCATAGGGTTGGGCCGATAGGCGATGCCATCGTCCATCGTCCAAATTTATATTGATATATAACTTATTATTTGCATGTCATCTTATAGCAATAACTTTTCATGAGCTGTGTTAAATTTTACATATAGCTGCCACTTGCACAGCTGACAGCATCGTGAGGATTAAATGAAGGATTATACAGTACCTCTCGCGCTTAAAATGTGTAGATTTAGTGGCAAACGCTGTTACCTGCAAACCCCGTCCCACAGACTTTACACTGAATGGCTTTAGTTATTTTCATAGCAGACTTGAAGCCATTGGAGGTCTTTTATCCACTCTTGGAAAAGTGTAAATGGTGGATTAACATTCAGCACATAATCACTAATAAAATGTGCCATTATTAGTAACTTTAGGTGCTTTCTAAAACAAAATCTGTCACTGTTATTTTCATTGTCTTATCTTCAGCGCTTCACATTTTCACGGTTGTAGCTCCTGTCATCTGAAGGCAGAAGGCATTGACTGAGTGACTGACAGCTGTATTAACCAATCCATTCGCGTTCAGTTCTAGAGCAAGGGGCCAATAAGAAGTGCACAAAGCCAGGGCAAGCATTGCAGGCTTTTTTTACTTCAGCAAGTTCACATAACAACTGTTTAAATCTGTTCCTGAGCGCTGCGTTTGGCGTCTTTAGGTGCAAAGATGCATCCAGCACAAATGTCTCTTAAATCCGTGCACGCGGTGAGGATTTTGCAGTGAAAACAGGTTGCATGGTAACAATTTATGCACTAGCACAAATGCTTTCAAATATATGTTTAGGTTGCATGAAATTTCGGGCGCATAAGCCGAAACGGTCAAGCCCTAGCATCTTTACTTGTTAATATTTCCTCATAATAATAATAAAATAAGGACGTTATCATTAATCACAATACATATTACAGTCCAAACTCTCGTCTCCTCCACCAGCTGTGGGAAAAAGTCATTATAACAACACAGATCACTGTGCCTATTCATGCCAGTGTCCCGCGGAAAAAAGTGATTGACAGGTGGTAATTTGTGTGTAACTTTATTTATTTACAGTTTGGTTATGGGTAAAGCAAAGACCATGTGGGTCAGGTAGTGAAAACGGTAAGCTACAATTAATTAATTCATTATGAATTAATTGATGTTTAACAACAACCACCCCCACCCCCACCCCCGCCTACGACAACGATGCCATCATCCATTGCGATGTTGTACATTAGACATCGTACGATGCCAAATTGGTCAACATCGCCCAACCCTAAAACCTAAGCCTTTGTGCAACTGTTTAACAACAGCAAACTTCTGCCAAAAAGTATATAGAAATATACAAACACCTTATGTTCATATGTTGTTTTAAAGTAAATTATAGAATCACATCAGTAATTCATATTAAAGAGGTAGTTTACCAAAGACTGTGTTATTAATGTCCTGTTACACATTTGAACTTACACATACTGTTCAGTAGGGCTATGTATTGGCAAGGGCCTCACGATACGATACATATCGCGATACATGGGTCACGATACAATAAATATTGTGATATATTGCAATAGTTTGTATTAGTATGTGTGTCACATTATATTGACAACTTGTTAAAGTCGGCAGACAAATTAAAATTCCAATTCATTTTCCATCCATTCCAATTCATTAGAACTGCACAGTGTGATTGAACAGAGAACTATGTATATTGCAAAGCTTACAAATGGCATTTATTTTTGTCTAATTCAGTAATCCCTGGTATAGCGTTTAGGGTTGGGCTATGTTGACCAATTTGGCATCGTACGATGTCTAATGTAAACATGGCGATGGACCATGGCATTGTCGTCATAGGGGGAGGTGAACTAATTATTTATGAATAATTAATAAATTCATAACTAATTAATTATTTGTAGCCTACCGTTTCAACTACCTGACCCGCATGGCATTTGTTTTACTCATAACCAAATCATAAATAAATACACACAAGTTACACAAGTTACACACAAATTACCACCTATCAATCACTTTTTTCCGCGGGACTCTGGCATGAATAGGCAGAGTGAACCATGCCGTTATGGCGTCCACACACTTGCTTGGTAAAAAGATGCACAACCAAAAGGAACTAACCAACAGTATCTGAGGTTTTCACTAAAATTACTGAGTACTTGCGTGAAAGCGAAAGACTGAAACAGTGTACTGACGCTGTGACACATTACCTGAGAGAATCAAAAGAATGAAGAGTCGTTAGATAGAGACAAGATTAATTAAATATCACGTTTAACAACTAACTTATAGTGAGACGCGATCCAGCGTACATCCTTGATAAACTGTCCGTACCAATGACTGTATAAAATATAGAGTCCGTACACTGTTCTCTGGAGCTCAGACGAGCGCATGACTGTGTGGGTCTGTGTGTGTGGGTCTGTGTGTGTGTGTGTGGGGGGGGGTTGTGGCTGTGTGTGTGCGTGGTCACTTGATGTGCGTTTTCAGCAGACAGAGGGCTGTTCAAAAATGCTTGGTGAAACGCCAGTGTTGATGTGGATCATTTTCGTTCTAAAAGGTAATTTTAAAACTAAGCTGAATCAGTGTATGATTCCTGAGTGTGTGTTTTTCACGAGCGCGTTTGCAACGGGGGCGGGGCGAAGGATCGGTGATGCCACCTCAGCATCATGATGTCTTATAGGCCATCGGCGATGGACGATGGCATCGTCTATTGACCCAACCCTAATAGCCTTAAAACCAAAGTGCAGCCACACGTCAGCTTAAAAAGCTGGAGGCACCTTTATATTTTATGCCATGCTTACTCTTGCTTACTTCTGATACCGTACTATTTGGCGTTTTGTTGATCGCAAGTTAGCGACATCTACAGAAGCGGAGGAGGAGGTCATTTGGCACAACTTGAATCGATACTTGAGGTTGGACTATCGATACACTATCGTAATAGATCAAAAATTATCGCGATAGTTAGATGTATCGATAATATTGCACAGCCCTACTATTCAGTGGGTTGTTACATGTGTGTAGTTACATCAGTATTACACAAGTAAGTACCAGTGTGTACATACACTGTAGTTATATACTTCATACACATCTAGTTACTGTGTTAGTTCACAGGTATAAGCGACACAATAGAAAGTGGTACCAAAATTTTTATGTAAGGCAGTGCTTTATGTCTGGTCCGAGACCCACATTATATCATATATCAATCAGGCAGTGAAGATCGCTGATTTTTAAAGAAAACAGACCTTAAATGTGGCAATTTTGTAATGATGCAACAGTTCACTGGAAGCGCTCGGGCTTGCTGACTACAAATTAAAAGTCCCTATGCATACAGCCCATTTATTTTCAACATTTACTCCTCATTTTCAACATTTAGGTCACAATTTGCTTTGTAAAACTATGTGCTTATGATAATACAGTAGACTTGTATCTCTCTGTCTCTTCACAGCTGCCTGCCTTGCTCTCAAGCACTTGTTCTATCCACATGCTTCAGCCATTGCAAAGAGCAGCTAACAGCCAGACACAGCTGAAAGGAAGCACTCAATACACCCTGAATTATTCAACAGCTTTATCTGCTGTCCCACAACAGACAGACAGAGGGGGGGGGGGGGTTACATTCAGATCCCTCTCTCTCTCTTTCATCATATTTCCTTCTCCCTTGCATCGTTGTTCAATTATTCAACGGCAGTTAGTCAACTATAACAACTAGAAGTCTTTTGATAAATGGTGATTGGTGATCGATAGATTTCTGTCAGAACATAAACACTGCATGTTTGTTGCTTATTGCTTTTTGGTTTGGACATTTTTCAATGCTTTTGGCATCGTTGATTGATTAAGAGTGATAAACTCCTCCACACTTCATTCTGTGTCACTGAAGCCCTGCGGAAATTCACCTGTCTCTCCCTCTCTTTCTCTCTCTCCAAGACTCTACCACACACATCCTGAATATCAAGTTGTTATTTAAAAGCAAACTCAGGCCCTTCACGTACTACAGAGTACACCGAATGCAGATAAGGCATGCAAGTGTATCTCCATCTATCCGTCTCATTAAACACTGATTTCGCTAATCCTTTAATGCCTGTAAGATCTATACAACAAAAGTCATCTAATCTTTCGCCCGCTTCCCTAAGAGTACAGGTTACCTCCAGAAGGATTGCTGGAAAGCTGCTTCAGCCTGTTATTTATTCACCTTTGAGTCATTCTAATCTTGTTACTTATAAAAAAAATAATAATAAGAATGCTTACGCTGCATTTTACCAAATATATCGATCGAAACTTATTCACAATTTAGGAGTTTCTTTTTTCTGTTTCTGAATGAGACAAAATAATAATACACTATAAAAAATCTTGCTCCCTAAATTTTTTTGTTGTATCAAATTAACCTTTCTAGTCATCTGAACTTACATCAATCAAACTGACAAAAAAAGGCATTGTATAACTCAATCATGTTACAACTAAATTGTTTTAAGTTATTCAAATAGGTTAAAGTGACATAAAAATATTTGTCTTGAATTATGTTTATTTTTAATTCCCAGGTTCTGCTGGTTGGCGCATTTCTAAATTTTCATTGCCAATCTTAAGTCAATTGTAATCGTTTATTTTGGTTTAATTTGGAATTTCCCCAACCATTGCACAGCCCGGGGGATAAGAGAGAGAGACTTCAGCTTGGCCCCACCCTGATCCCTTATTTTGTTGTCTTGAATTTTGGTCATTACATTTTTTTATTACAGTATTATAATTTTGGAAAGTAGAAGCCATTGACAACCATAGTAGAGAAAAAAAAAACACTTTGGAAGTCAATGGATACTGGTTTGCAACATTCTTCAAAATATCTTCTTTTGTGGTCAACAGGAAGTGTTTTGTGTTGTTTGGAATAAGTCTTTTGGGGTGAACTATTGCTTCGAAAGCATCAAAACTGCAAGCCTTGTTACTAATGTGCTTTATTCCTAATTTAAATGAATGCTAATTAGAGCTGCATAATATATTGTTTCAGCTTCGATATCACAATGTGTGCATCTTCAATAGTCACATCACAAGATATGCAATATTGAGTCTGAATTATAGTTGATCAGGAGCTACAGAATTGTATTTAATTACTGCATTTATATGGAATTTATACAATTTATGCAATCCAAATATGCAAATATGCAGTCCAAATTTCTACATTTCAAAGTGAAAACAAGATTATTTCACTTCCCCCACGGGCAGACAATTTAGCTTGTTTTAACTCTTAATTTTAACTTATTGCTTCTAAACTTGCTCTGAGAACTTTTTAACTTTTTTGATATTTGTATTAGAAACGAGAGAAGGCAAAGTAAGAAAAGCTTCTTTTTTTTTTTTTTGCATTGTGATTATTTAATTTCGGTACCTGAATACTGTTAAGACTCCCCAGGAAACTGTCAAATAGTGCTATTCAAACTGTATTGATATCACAATATTTATCGCAGAAAAATGTAATATTGCAATATCAGATTTTTCCAATATTGTGCAGCCCTAATGCTAATGATTCTTAATGAATTCCTAAATGAACGCTTTAAAATGACCAATCAAGCCGGGTATAGAAGCCAATAAGACAGCAAAAAAGTAACTCCACTCTGTTTTTGTTTAATTGATTGTTTCAATGTTCATACATCTATACCAGTAGAGTAAAGTGGTGGTGAAATATTTATTTTATATTTTTTGGTTAGGTTGATTAAATGTATGATTTTTTTATGCAACATTAAAACATGGCTGTTCGATTTTTAGAAAATTTAGTGATGCTTTCTTTTCAAGTATGAAGACTTGTAATGTGAGGAACAGAAAAAAATGTATAAAATGTTTACAAGTGCTATTGTCACGTAAGGGTCTGGGCCATCAGAGGTGAAGATCCATGTGCAGTTTATTAAACAGATTAAAGTTAAATAATTATTCTGCATCGAGTGCAAGCTTTTGCTCTGGCGCAGCCTTTGCGCAGTCGCATAACTTTCACTGTGGCTGACGTGCACCTCTCAAAACATGTAACTACGCATAGCGCAAGCTCTGTGATTGGTCAGCTTGGCCTGATGAGGGACAGAGAGAGCCACGCAAACCCGTTGGAGCGAGTGTGTACAAGTGTGGAGTCCCGTGAAGGAGTTTCAGATGGAGACTTTTGTTTTGTGTTTACCTTATGATTAAAATTGTTGCACATCCACTGGTTCCCGCCTCAGAATAAACGAGTTTTAGCTACTGGTACAATAATTTAGCGTTCAGAAAAAACAAAACACCAGCAAAGAAACTGGACACAGAGGAACATAAAAACCTACTGCCAGCTAATGTTTCTGAAGTGTTACTGCAGAGCAACACAAACAGTGTGCAGATGAATAAATGCACAGCAACACATGCGCCGTGGGTCATGCCGATCACTCGACGCAGAAGTATAAATCTGCCTTAAGTCAGGGAGGCAACAGTCAAAACAGGAGCAAGCAGAAGCTTACAGAAAATTCAAGATCATAGTCAAAAGCAGGCAAATGGTCGGGTCAGGTGGCAAAACAACATAAAACAAACAAAGCAAAGGTCAAAAACACAGGAAGGCAAGACAAGGATAACACTTATGTGATGCTCTAAACAGAAACAAGACACAGCAATGATGTGTGTGTGTGTGTGTGTGTGTGTGTGTGTGTGTGCTGTGCTTATAATCCATTTAATTAGTCCTGAACAGATTCAGCTGTGTCTGTTTGCAATCAAGGGGGATCTGGGCCAGGTGTGTGAGTGAAGTGCTTGATGGGATTTGTAGTGCAGTTGAATGTGAGTGTTCTTCAGCAGTCTGCAAGAGCAACACTGCTGGTGATCATAACAGTTATAAACCACAAATATCTTAATAATAGGCAGATAATACTGCAGCAGTTGATACACTATTAAAAAAATATATATATATATCTGTTGATTAATAGTGTCTGTATTTTGAGTGTTTTCCATTTATTTTTGTAAATTGCATTATGAGAACTTTATCTCTGCTCTGTCGACTTTTGATGTTGATAATTTAACTCTACAGCTGAACAAAGTGACTTTTATTGACATTTTAGTAGTGTGAAATAATATAATGTATAAGAAAAAATATATAGAGAAGCATGTTAATAAAAGTCACTTTTTGAGCTTTTTAAGGTTAAACGTTGATGGATGAAAGATCAAGGTCCCATATTGCAATTCAGATGCAATTTACAGATATTTTTTTACAGTGTAGAGTGAATTGTTACCAAAACTAAAGTGTTACCAAAATGTATATAAAATAAAAAAATGCAAAACATTATCTAAAAATCTAAATAATAACTATAATGAACAATAAAGGTGTCTAGAGAAAACACTTGATGTTACAGAGGCACATTTTTCTTCAATCCTGGCTGACAACATAACACAGATTGTTATTTGTACATAATAAACATAGATCCGTGTCTTAATTCAAGTTACACAACAGATCTCTTTCAAGATTAATTTCTTTGAGTGCTTCTGCTTCAGCTCCACTAATAGGCGTTCAATTACCAAATATGCCATCTATAACTCGGCTTAGCTCTGAGAGCAGCATAACAGCATATCTGAAAGAGAAGAGAACTAAAACAATGAAGCTCAGAGAACTGAAACAAAGCATTAAAACTCAAGCAAAGATCTCTGAACTCACTAATGAGTACCCAGAGTCAGTCTCAGACCCAACGCCTCCAGACTGTCTGATGAACTGTACACACTGTAATGCTGAGAGCGATGGAAAAACTGCACACTTCAAGCTGATTGGCTGGGCCTGTGCACTACATATAAGAATAATAATGTTTTTCCATTTTGAAGATAAACATATCAGTAACAGATCAACAATAATGCATTTTATTTTAAAGGTCTTTAAAGATTTGATGAGAAACTGAAGTTTGAGGTGACGTGAAAAAAATCGTTGATCCATTTCCGTTGATCCAGTAGACATGACAAACTTGTTTATATCAGATTTATATCTTCTAAACACAAATTGTCACTGCTTTAGAGCACACTAGATTATTAATATCCTTCTCCTTAAGTAATATTGATACAAACACACAGTTGAAGTCAAAATTATTAGCCCTTATTTTTATTATTGTATAATAATTGTTTTTTCAAATATTTCAGAGCAAGGAACTTTCACATTATTTCCTATAATATGTTTTTCTTCTGGAGAAAGTCTTATTTACTTTGTTTTAGCTAGAATAAAAGCAGTTTTTAATATTTTTAAGGTCAATATTATTAGCCCCCTTAGGGGCCAATATTACCGAAAACACTTTGTATTGAGAGTCGTATCTTTTGAATGGTTTACTAAGGCTCTGCACGTTTTGCACACTGCTTATGCGCCCTGCGCACCTCTTGTTTTAACTACCTACTGCACCTAGCGTTTTTGCCATTGCTCACTGTGTGTTTACAGTTGTCAACTCAGAGCGGAAAAATCAGAGTTGAGAGTTATTATCCACGTCAGTCTTGTATAATCCACATCAGTCTTGTTTTTTTCTTTCTCCAATTAGATGAAAGCAGAGGCGGGGTTTCCGTTGAGGTGACAGTGTTTGTTTTGTCAAGAAGACTACGGAGACTTTTAAAGAAGGATGGAGAAGAGACTAGTGGTCACTGTTTCAAGTTATCCAGAGCTGTATTACTTTACATATCTTGAATATCACAATATTATTAAATATTTCAATTATAACAATATCAACAGCAGTACTCTCTCACAATACACAGCGGATTCAGTTGTTGCCTAATGACGTAAAAAGCGCACATCGATTATTTTTTTCTTGTCAAAAAAAAAAGGCAGTGCAGTGTGCCTCACGTTTTGGAAAGGTGTGATCAGCAATATATTATTTTATGTCAACAAAACAAACCCAAAGACTATAGAACACACAAGACATGTCACTCACAACAAAGTGTAACGGTCAACGTGGCGAATCTGTATGAAACAAACATGAGGTACAAAGAGTCGCTATCATTTCTGGAGGAGATTCGCCATCAGGACCAAGTTGTGAATTACTTCAGAAGACCAGCATGATCTGACGATCATTATTCAGAGGATGATCATGTGTAACACGGACATAAATGAGGTTGGTGTCGTGATCTCGTTAATTTAGAGTGCACATGCACATTAGCTAATTAATTTAATTGGTGGTTCCAAATATGTAATGTAATCGTAAGCTTGGCAAACAGTTTTGGGGAAGTTGATGTTTACCCATTCAGACAGAATACCCGAGCAATGCTTACGGAGAGGCGTTTCAAGGATGGCTGCCGAGTGAAATGACTTGCCTTAAAGGAACTTTAACAAACCACTGTTATACAATGACTTGCCTAATTACTCTAACTTGCCTAATTAATCTAGTTAAGCCTTTAAATTGCACTTTAAGCTAAATACTAGTACAGTGCTCAGCATATATAAGTACACTCCTCACAAATCTATTTTTAATAGGAAGCTATACAATATTATATTTGTGCATATACATTAGATTAGTCAGTACTGAAGCCAAATCTGGAGCTAACCTAATAAAATAACTTATGATAACGGTCCAAAAACTAGTACACCCAAATTAATATGTGAGAGAAATATATTAAATACAAATTTTAAAAAGAGGAAAAATCAAGAGGAGCAAAAAATTGAAAAAATTTGTTGAAATTTTGTAGGTTGTAATTTTATTTTTATTTTTTGCAATATTTTGCTTGAATTTAATTGTATTATCTTTCAATTTCTAAATAATGTTTGATGACTAAAATATAATTTGTCTAAAATATTATTATATTATCTGTTTAACAAATCAGTTTTGTTTAAATGCACCAAAATACATTGCCTATATTTACTGAGAAATGAATAAAAATTTTCATTTTCATAATGGGGTGTACTCAGTTATGCTGAGCACTGTATCTTGAACCATTATATACCATTATTTGTTTACGGTGCTTTATGATGGTTATTTCTGTGGCATCAACTTCACCTGTCAGTGTAATGACAATTAACAATAAATAAATAAATAAATAAATAAATAAATAAATAAATAAATAAAT
>CAIGQZ010032545.1:1255616-1269894 GCA_903798205.1 Danio tinwini
AATAAATAAATAAATAAATAAATAAATAAATAAATAAATAAATAAATAAATAAATTCAATATTAAAAATTGTGGTTGGTTGTTTTACATGCAAATCGGCTTCCTAAGTAAGCGCCTCTTGGCCAGGCTAAATCTGCAAAGTGCACCAGACGCTACGCTGATAGTCACAATCTGGCTGTGCGAGACTAATGAGCATCTGTCTTCAGAATAGTCTCAAAAGCGCTGCCGTTTCCATCGAGCACATACAGTACAATGCAATTGGATGCTGAAGTACCAGACAGAGACTCATTACAGAAAATTATCATCAGCTGATCTTTGATCTGCGCTAAATCTTTACTTCCCGCATCGGTGAAGAGTGAAGACATCCTGCGCAAGTGTATTTTTACAACCTAAGGCAGATCCGAAAGGTCAGATTTGCTCTTCTCACAATTACTTAACGAACTCGTTAACTGGAAATCTGAGATCAAACGATGAACCGGAAGGAAAGAAGTCAAGTGGCCGTAGTTTGGCTGCATAATATGGTGAGATGAGATCATGTCCTCTCCCTCAGGTGTCCAAGCTGACTCGACACGCAGCCAGGTAGCTGAATAAAATGTTTATATAATGAAAGATTGATACTGTAGATTGTGCTGTAGGTTGTGGTCTCTAGGCATGGGACGATAACTGTTTTCAAGGTATACCACAGGTTTGGAAAAGTCAAGGTTTTAAAACCACCAACATTTTCAGTAATAACGTTCCTAAGATATGTGTCATAGCTGCCTAAGATTTTTTTTTTTTACATTTTTGTTTTGTTTTTTAGGACAACAGTATCTCCAGCAGAAAAGATATCCAAAGATGCCATTTTAAATTGTGAAGAATTCTGTGGGGTTTTTTTACTAATAAAGACAGCAGAAGTCAATGAATTATTTTCATTACTAGCCTGACATGTTTACTGCTCCAAACTATTTAAAAAAATATATTGTTTTCAAGGGGGGAAAAATAGTTGCTTTTTACCCAGACATTTAAAAAGAATATATTTTAGAGCAGTAAACACAATACCGTGAAACCGTGATATTTTTATCCAAGGTTATTATATCATCAGAATCTTACACCGCCCCATGCCTACTGGTCACATATTAGGAGGGAACTGTCCTTCTATCTAAAGATCAAGTGCTGTAGTTCCAACTACACATGGTTGCTTTGCTGTTGTAAATGTTTTTAAGAATGATGTTTTTGGTAAACAGAGAATCACTGAACTGTGTTAGTAACAACAAAGATTACGATACAATTACATTAGACTCTAACTCAAAAATCAGTAGAAAATAAATAATGTCCTAGCATGCAATGGTTTTAATGCATGCAGCTAACCCCACCCCTCACAGTGACATCACTAGCTCCATTGAGTACATGTGTCTAAGATTGCATGTGCAACAAGGTTGGGTTGATAGATGATGGCATCGTCCATCGCCGGTAGATCCTCCGCCCCGCCCCCGTCACAGCAGCAACCCACTTGCGAAAAAATACATACTTAGGCCCCGTTTACACTAATATGTCTTAGTTTTAAAATGGCATTTTAGAATAAAAAAACGATCCACATCCACACTGGAGTTTCATCTAGCATTTCTCAAAATATATACATACTTAAATAAACATTTTTTATATTTTAAATTAGGAAAATAAACATGCATTATGGATGTGACAAAAAAAGTCTGCAAGTTTCAGTATGCAACATACTTTGTAGAAATTTCTTTGTAGAAATTCTGTAAATTAAACTGCACAACCCAAAAGAAATAATGCTAATCGAAAGGATAAGAGTCAGCTCTCTATAGAACAAAAATGATTGATTTTATTTTATTTGACTTTTTTGCATTCATGAGGAAAAAGTATCGTTATCGATTTGACATCTGTGACATCTTTAAAGTACTGGAAAATACTTGCTTACACAAAAAATGTAGAAACAATTTCTCTATTTTGGTGAAAACTCCATTTTTTTCATGGCAAGGTTGACATTTGCATGGAATTGCTCATACATACACACACATACATACATACACACACACACACACACACACACACACACACACACACACATACACACACACACATATATATATATACATATACGCAGTGGGGCAGTAGGTAGTGCTGTCGCCTCACAGCGAGGTCACTGGTTCGAGCCTCGGCTGGGTCAGTTGACGTTTCTGTGTGGAGTTTGCATGTTCTCCCTGCATTCGCATGGGTTTCCTCTGGGTGCTCCGGTTTCCCCCACAGTCCAAAGACATGCGGTACAGGTGAATTGGGTAGGCTAAATTGTCTGTAGTGAATGAGTGTGTTTGGATGTTTTACTAGAGATGGGTTGCGGCTGGAAGGGCACCCGCTGCGTAAAACATATGCTGGATAAATTGGCGGATTATTCCGCTGTGGCGACCCCGGATTAATAAAGGGACTAAGCCGAAAAGAAAATGAATGAATAAATATATATATATCTATATTCACACACATACATATACAGAAATAAGAGGATGTATTACCAGAAAATTTACTGAGTTTTGACTAGATTTTGAAAGTAATTATCACTCTTTCACTTTCCTTCAGCTTAGTTTGTCAGGGGTCACCACAGCACAATGAACCACCAATTGCTCGGCATAAGTTTTATTTGGTGAATGCCCTTTCAGCCAGATCCCAGCACACTAACTCGTGAAACCCCAGTGCTAGGAAACACACATTCTTTCATACAGAAAACTCTCATACACTATGGCCAATTTAGTTTGCAATTCACCTAAAATGCATGTCTTTAAACTAGGGAAAACAAAGCACCCAGAGGAAACCCACACGAACACGTGAAGAACATGTCAACTCCACACAGAAATGCAGGACACAGGACTCAAACAGAATGCCAACCACTGAGCCACTGTGCCACCTGTGCTGTTTTCAACTAATTTAAGCAAATAATGTTTTAGGAAACACATACCAGTGCACATACAGATGCAACAGCATATTTTTACAACTGACGCCAGATCTGAAAGGTCAAATTTACTTACAATATTTGCTTTACTCGCAACAAACTTGTTAAGCGGAAATACAAGATCAAATTATGACCTAGAAGGATAGCAGTCAAGTGGCAGAAGTTTGGCTACATAATATGGTGAGATGAGATCATGTCCTCTCCCTCAGGTGTCCAAGCTGACTCGACACCGCAGCCAGAATTTAACGCCCAAAAAGAATCGATCTGTCATGCCAAGTGTATGGGTGGCGACTCAGGCGTGATGTAAGGGCCTGAACTTCTGCAGCCAAACTCAGTTAAAGTCATCTAACATAGCCGCCGGTCACTGGGGCAAAGATAATTGTCTTTCGGAATATGATAAATAAACAACAAACAAAACAACAGCTTGGAATGGGAGCGAACAAGCGTGTAAAAGAGAGAGCGAATATTTCAACAAAGGGCAAGAGGGAGGCGTTTTAAAGCATCTCACTGTTTCATCTGCTTCCCTCTCATTCTCTCTCTTCCTGCCTTCATTACTCTAAGACCACACACACATACACAGTTGTGCAGAGCTGAATGTAGGTCAGCACTGGACGGGGATGTGAAAGTGAATGGTAAATCAAAACAATTTATCAATGTGCAGAATGCAGATCCCCTGTGCACTACAACAGAACTGACCGGGAAGGGAGAATCAGACACACAACACTTCATACTCAAATCACACAAAGATATATGGAGTTATATATTTTCACATTTAATGAAAATGGAACTCCATGGTGTTGTTTAGTTTTCAAAGAGTTGGTTTGTTAATCTTTGGCTAAATTCATGAGGACAAATCTGAATTCAATTAGTCACACTCCACAGGAGCTGAACAAAGCCTAATATTGTACTTTTTAATTTCGCAACATTTCATAAACATTGTCAAGTGCTCAGACTATGAGTTCAATTCCTGAACAAGCTGACTCCTTTCAGTTTACCTATTAAATCAGTTCAGAAATTGCACTGAACAATTAATTTGTGAATTGGATTGATCCCCAATTAAGGACTTTGATTCTAATGATCTGGTGAGAGCGAGTCTTCAGCTAATAATAATTTATGGAGTCAAATGATTCAGTGACAGAGATTCTTCAGCTATTGATTCACTGATTCAAATGATCTGGTGAGAGTGAGTGTCCAGCTGATAATTCAATGTTTCAAATGACTTTATTTCTTTTTATTTAAATTCTTTTTTTAACAGGAACAATGAACAGTCAAAGAATAAGCTACCCAAGAATTAGGGTACTTCAGCGTGAAAACAGACATGGCTGCCAAGTGCCATTCCAAACCGAAGTGCAAAAAACCTGGTCACTTGGAAGGGTACAACTGATGGATACTTCCGGGACACATGATCCTTTGCGCATGCACAGAAATTGTTTCCCAGAATGACAACTTGAGGTCCATTGATTGACCTTACCTATACAGTATATGCATGTATGGTATTTTTCAACAGGCAAGTACTGTAATATTTATAAAATTATAAATAAAAAGAAATATATATGGCATAGGCTGTAAAATATACTCATTGTTTTGAGCGTTTTTTGTAGGTGTCAACCAGCATACAAAAATATTTTATGAATCACACCTCCTTGATCATCTTATTAAGATGATGCAGAAGTGTGTTAAGCTTTTTTGCCCTCTAGACCCTTCGTAGTAGTCACTCTAGAGAGTAAACCCTTCGACCGGATTAGGGCATAGGAATGAGCCCTTCCAAACTGAACACAGTGAATGATTCACTGAATCAAATGATTTGATGAGAGCGAGTCTCCAGCTAACGATTCACTGGTTCAAATGAAATCATCCAGTTAGATTGATGGTGCATCCCAAATTGAACTTCCTTACTAGTATGTGAAAAAAAACAGTATAATAAAAAAATCTTAGTATTTGCAAATGATCTGGCTAAAATAGTATTATTATTATGTATGATGAAATACTATCGTTAAAACATTTCAGGACACTTTTATTCAGCAAAGGTGTATTAAACAAGTGACAAAACAGATCATTATAATGCTACCAAAGGATTTTTCTGTCAAATAAATACCGTCCCTTTGAGTTTGATCAAACAAAAAATGGAAACAGCACAACTGGTAACCACATTAATAATAGCAAATCATCTTATTATACTGACTTCTGAAGAATCGTGTAATATTGAAGACAGTAACACTTTAGTTTAGGTCACAATTCATGCTATTAACTACTGGCTTATTCTCTGCCTATTGTTAAAATACAAACTGTTCATTAGTTGTTATAAAATATGATCTTATTCTACATCCCTAATCCTACCCGAAAGCTAAACTCAACTTCTTCCTTACTAACTTTTAATAAACAACCAACTAGTAGCTTTGTTGGTGTTGTTTAGTGGTTTGTTAATTCCATGAATTGTGACCCAAACTAAAGTGTTACCGCTATTTATAAATTTTTTTGTAATAATTTACAATATTTTTTATTTAATCACTGGCACCAAGAGGAATGAATGAGGAGTTGGACCTTTCTGTGTTTCTTTAACAGCCTGTTGTTTAACTATAACATTGGGAATCATGTATTTTGAAGTTATAGTGACACAAATAATGAGATGAAAATGGTTTTTTTGATGTGTTTGAATTGTCGAAATTTCACGGTATTGATGTAGACTTGAATAAGGGAATAATGATAATGGATATGCCATTTCATAAAATAATGTCTTTGAAGGTAAGGGTATTTCTTGTATGGTTAATTATGATTATTGAAATGAAAAAAGGGACTGCTGGTAATCATCAAACAGTCATCTAGATAATTAATACAATACAACTAATATATTTTGTAATGTTTTGAACTGTTGAAATTTCATTGTATTGATGTAAATATGCTGTTTACCTATGAAATTATGTCTATTGAAAGTGAGAGTAAATATATATTTTTTGTGTGGCTAGTTATGTGTGTTGAGGTGGAGGTAAGACTGTCTTTAATCATTGAATGATTGTCAAATGTATTTTTTATGTTATGGACTGTTGAATTTACAATGTGTTGGTGTACACTTGACATATGATGATAATTGGTGTATTCTTTGTGGAATGATGTTTTTAAATATGAAGGTAAATAGTCTCTATGGGGTTAATTATGGAATGTCGAAATGAAAATGAGATTGTTTTGGAGTGGTTGTCTAATGACGCAATGTGATTGACTGTGGGATAAAGGGGTGGAGTAAGGGGATTGTGTTACACACTGAGGAAGGCCTTGTGCCAAAACGTTTGTGTTTTCTGAGTCACCCGTAGCGAATCATTACCCTTTTGAACAATAATATTGACTTGATTAACGCACCAAAAAGTTTCCTTAAAAACCGCGAGCGCGCAGGGCAAATTTCATTATTTTACATTATTTTCTATGCCCATTGATTGGGTTGTCGTGGTCCTAACCTTCAACCATCACCTGTTCCACAATGCATCGGCCCCTTACGGCTCCCCTTGCAGGAGGATGGTCCCATGTCGCTCCTTCTGGCTGAGCCCGGCCAGGTTCCGTGGAATAAAATCCAGCCACCAGACACTCGCATATGAGCCCCAACCCCAGGCCTGGCTCCAGGGTGGGGCCCCGACTGCACCGGTCGACGTCACGGTCCTCAATGTTATTAAGCTCATAAGGGGTTTTTGAACCGCACTTAGTCTGACTTGTCACCTAAGACCTTTTTGCCTTGGGAGACCCTACAAGGGGCATTAGCCCCCGACAACATAGCTCTTAGTATCACACCAGAAAAAGGTGGTTTGCCATCTCCAGGTTGGAGGAAAGTCCTTACCCCAGATAGAAGAGTTCAAGAATCTTGGGTTTTTGTTCACAAGTGAGGGAAGGATGGAACGTGAGATTGGCAGGAGGATTGGTGCAGCGGCAGCAGTAATGCGATCATTTTATCGGTCCATTGTGGTAACGAAGGAGCTGAGCTTAAATGCAAAGCTCCCAATTTTTACCGGTCTCCGTTCCTACTCTCACCTATAGTCATGAGCATTGGGTCATGACCAAAAGGACAAGATCTCAGATACAACCTGCTAAAATGAGTTTCCTTCACAAGGAGGCAGGGCGCACCCTTCTGTCACCCAGGAGGAGCGAGGAGCCGCTGCTCCTCCACATCGAGAGAATTCAGCTGAGGTGACTCGGGGAATACCCAGGACACGCTGGAGGGACAATAGGCGTACTCACACTGTATACTGTACAGTTGCCTTGAACCATGCCGAAGCACGCTTGTCCCCCCTCCCCTTGCCCTGACAGCCCGCACTCACATTGCATCCAGACCAGAGCGTGCTTACGTCATCGATGATGCGCTGGTCAGCAGAAGAGAAGTGCTCTCCTTCAGCACAATGGAGACTTTTTTAGTTATATCACTTTAGTTGTTTGATATGCTGTAACACACAGTCAAATAATTCACCGAACAGATCAGTCACTTTTGACGCTCATAAATAATCATAAAGTCCTCATGCTGCAGGTATTAGAAGGTTTGCTGAAGGTGCAGCTTTAATAATCTACGACAGTTTGCATTAATTGAACAGTAAGAATGATTAATAAATCCACATGAAACAGTCCCTTAAAAGTGACGTCTTTGTCTTCAGTTTCGGCCTCAGACGCGCTTTGCATTCACACTACAGGCGTACTGCGCCAAAGCACAAGTGAACCACACTTTTGCACACCTCTTCCAACCGGGCCAGGGCCGGACAACTAAACCGCGCCTGAGCCCGATTCAGAGAACTCACACTTCTCAAACGAACCGAGAAACACACCTGGGCACTGTTCGGATAGCATAGTGTTAGTGAACTCTATTTCTCTCGGCTGGCCTGGGAACGCCTCAGGATCCCCCCAGAGGAGCTGGAGGAAGTATCTCGGGGGAGGGAAGTCAGGGGTTCTTTCCCAAGACTGCTGCCCATGAGACCCGGCTCCGGAAAAGCAGATGAAAATGAATGAATGAATTTACAATACTACTTTTTCAATTGATCAAATAACATAAGGTAGCCTATAGTATGTGGATTACACAGTATAATGTAAAACCTATATTTTAAGACATTTTTAATTAAGCCATTGGTTCGAGCCCCAGCTGGGTCAGTTGGCATTTCTGTGTGGAGTTTGCATGTTCTCCCTGTGTTCTCGTGGGTTTTCTCCAGGTGCTCCGGTTTCCCCCACAAGCCCAAAAACATGTGGAATAGGTGAATTGGGTAAGCTAAAATGTCCGTAGTGTATGTGTGTGAATAAGTGTGTGTGTGTGGATGTTTCCCAGTGATGGGTTGCAGCTGAAAGGGCATTCGCTGCGTAAAACATGTAAAACATATACTGGCGGTTCATTCTGCTGTGGCGACCCCTGATTAATAAAGGGACTAAGCTGAAAAGAAAATGAATGAATGAATAATTAAGCCATTTAGTGCAGTTGCTGTCTACAATTTTTCAGTCATTCCAGAACCCATAAGAACAGTAAGTTATTGAACAAAATTTACAGTTATTAATGGTGCAAAATTCATGTGTTTGCGAGGTTTTTATGCATTTTAATTGAAATCAAATGTTTTTGCATCCCCTAGCTGAAAACCACCGATCTACTGTTCTCAAAACAGAGTGAGAGTTCATGCATAATGAATCTTCCTGCGCATGAAGTGCTTTGAGACCATTAAGTTAATTAATTCCACAATTCCGCGCATTTTTGCCATTTCCTAATTCAAGTGTATCGATTTTATAATGTTTCTCACTGGCTCTGAAATCCTGGAGCTTCAGGTAAGGTGTCGAAACAGCCATCTCTCACTAGTGTGCTTGTGTGAACTGTGAAAGCAGTGTGATTCAAATGCAGAGCGTGTTAGATTTCGCTCTCCGCCTGAAAATCGGTGCTGACGTTCACCTCCTCCAGCTAGAGGAGCAATCTATTTCATCCCCCCCGTTCATTTAATTGACTGATTGTCACGTTGTATCACAAGCTAAGCAAGCAAAGGGTGGTGTAAAGGACAGCAGTTGGACACTGCACCCTGCTCCCACTGTCTCTAATGAGATATTAATGATCGAAACCATCAATCGCAAAAGCTCCAGCGTGCTTTGAGACCACATGAAACAGCGCTTATGAAACAGCGACACACAGTGGCCGAGAGGTGAATTGCAACCTAGCGTCTATGTGTAGAATGAAACAGAACCGTTCTGCTCTCTAAATAGGATGTTTAGAAGTTATATGTGCATCTATACAGCAAAAACAGCACTTGCTGACAGTGAATTGAGTTTAAATCATCATAGTCCATAACCACTAAATAAAGATTAATTTTCAGACTATAATAATAATATTTATAATAATAATAATAATAATAATTTTATAAGTATAATACTTTTCCTACATACATGCAACTCAAAGCACTTCACAAACAACAAATATGCATTGTAAAATAAACCAATTTAAAAAACATTTATAGATCAATAAAGCAAAATAAACAACAAATATATACTCAGATAAAAGCATACATGTACACGCATATATGCATATATCTGCACAATCACACACACACAATAGTCCTTACATATGCATATACATGCACACACTGTACATGCATACATACATACACCTACACAATATAAATAGATTCATAAAATGCATACACTTCACATACTGTTATATTCACATGCAATCTTAAAAAGGTGCATCTTAACATGCTTTTTAAAAACATGAATGCTGGGGGATTCTTTCACTTCATTTGGAAGACAATTCCAAATTTTTGGAGCATATAGTGACTAAAAGAGGTGCTGCCGGATCGCATCAGATTTACAGAGTGAAATTCTAAAAGTCCAGCGCTAGAAGAGCGTAGCAAACATTTTGGATTGTATTTCGATAAGCAATCAGAAATGTAAGAAGGTGTCAGGTTATGTAGTGCCTTATAAACTAACAAAAAAAAATCTTAAAATCTATCCTTTGGTGCACAGGTAACCAGTGTAATTCTATTAATGCTGGTGTCATATGTTCAATTTCATTAAAACTCTGGCTGCTGCATTTTGTATCAGTTGCAACTTCCTTATAGAACCCTTAGGTGAACCAATATAAACAGCATTGCAGTAATCAAGCAAGAGAAAATAAAAGCATGGAATAATTTCTTAGCATCATTAAAAGATTAGAAAGAACAAATTCTGGCAATGTTTCTCACATGATAAAAACTTGTTTTTTTAACTTGATTACTGTGAGATTTCAATTTTAGATCACAAAATAACATGTTTCATTCTTAAATCTTTCATTCTTTTTTAGATTGTAAAACTAAAGAACACAATTCTGCTTCAATCCTCTCTCTCCGGACATGCAGTATTGTACAATGGCTATGATTATTGGCTGTTGGTTGTTTGTGTAACAATGGTATATTGAATATTTTAGATGGCTACATTAAATGTAAAAAAGGCACTAGTGAAAAATTGTAGTGTAAAATTTAATAATGCATTTAAATTAATATTTGTTTTTTAACTATATTGTTATGCTTTATTGTCCATAAGTGGAAATTTATCTTTGGCTTCACTACACAACCACAACAGCATTCGCATTACACATATCACAGAAAAACAGGCAACACAAATACATTAATCACCTAAAAACTCAATTAAACCCTATTCTAAAACCCAAAATTCTAATGGCATTCGGCACAAAAGACATTTGATACACATTTTTCTTTACTTGAGGTTTCCTAAAATGTCTTTTTGATGGCAAGAGCTGAAATTTTATATTTAAGGGATGGGAACAATCTTCAATAATCAGGCCCGTAGCCAGGAGGAGGTCCCCCCCCCCACTGACAAAGTCCAGAATTTGGCCCCTATATGAGCTCATTTTGTTCCATTTTTGACAGTATGCCATCATAATGTGTGAAAATAGCAAAGAGGAGAAGGCTTTAAGACAAATAAATGTTATTATTATTCAAATGTAAAAATTCTGAGGAAATAAGCTGGCCAGTTTGTTTAACTTATTCAATTCACCTATAGCACATGTCTTTGGACTGTGGGGGAAACCAAGGCTCCTGGAGAAAACCCACACGAACACAGAGAGAACATGCAAACTCCACACAGAAATGCCAACTGACCTAGCCAAGGCTGGAACCAGCGACCTTCTTGTTGTGAGGCAATCTTTATTCAAAACATTATAGTTATTTTCATTTCATTTTCTTTTCGGCTGAGTCCCTTTATTAATCTGGGGTCGCCACAGAGGAATGAACCGCCAACTTATCCAGCATATGTTTTACGCAGCAGATGCCCTTCCAGCTGCAACCCATCACTGGGAAACATCTATACCCACTCATTCACACACATACACTAAGGACAATTCAGCTTACCCAATTCATCTGTACCACGTGTCTTTGGACTTGAGGGGGAAACCGGAGCACCCGGAGAAAACCCAAAAAGAACCACCCCTTTCAATAGGTTGGCTATGGGCCTGATAATGACATGTTCTTTCTGTTCAATTCCCATAAAATACATTTCATTTGGTTGTCTTTGTACTTTACCTACAATTGCACTAACAATTTTTACTCAACATAGTTTTTGCTTTTCCTTACTTGGCAACAGTCCATACCATGCAATCATGTTAAAACTCACAACACTTTCAACCAAATTCTTGTATACCATCTCCAGAATTTATATTTGTTTATTGAAATTAACATTTATAGTATACTATAAATATAAATAGTGTACAATTAACATAAATATAGTATATTTATTCATGATATACATTTTACTCAAACTTTTGAGTAGATTTTATTAGTATATTTAGAAATTACATAATATATTCATAACGAATGTAAAAAAAAATATTTTCACAAAATCTAAAAAATATGCTGAAACAATGCTACAAGTTATCGTTGATAGTTTCAAAAGATAAGCATGATTAGCGTATGACAATTTCCCTTGCTAAACGCATGATTTACGGATATTAAAGTTTACATTTCTGTATAATTTAGCATTTTATTCCGGTTTGTTGCTATTTTCAAGGTAATCAAACGTTTTTTTCCTCACTAAACTGCATAAAACTGAGGCATATCTCGTACAAAATATTAATATTTACTCACCCTTGTTTTGCTGAACATGCTGTTCTTTCATAAAGCGAAGTTATTGTAAAGTACGACGTTTTAGCTACTCTAAAACTAACATAGGACTGAAAAATGTAATATATATATTACGTTCAGTTCGAAGAAAAATACTTTAATATCACGAAATAATCCTAATTACAACCGAGCAAACGTTCAATCAAAAAAAACTCCATGAACTACACCTGTTCTGGGAACTAAACTACATTTCCCATCAGCCCACGGGCTCGCGTGCCGCTTGTCATATGACTCGCACGGAAAACATGAAAGCCTCCAGCGAGATATAAATGACAGCAGTTAAGCTGCGACAAGAAACAACAAAGCGGTTCTTTATAACAAAATGGTCAGAAACTATCATGCTACTCCAATAACGCTTTAAAGCTTTTGTCTGCCGCAAATCTGATGATGGATTTGATGCGTATAATCGCGTTGTGTGCACTGATCGCAGCTCATTGTGTTGGCGCATCGCCGCCGAACTTTGTGCTGCTTTTTGCTGATGATTTGGGCTACGGGGATCTAGGCTGTTTTGGACACCCGTGCTCTCTCACCCCGAATCTCGACAAACTAGCGGCCAACGGGCTGCGTTTTACCGACTTCTACGTCACGAGTCCCGTGTGCAGCCCCTCCAGGTAAAGCCAGATATTCAGCCAATCATATCTTATCAGAATTCTTATATATTTTCATAATTATTATATACTATTATAGTAGTATATTATTATTACTTTCGAAATTACTTTCCATGTATTTATTTCAAGACCAGGTACTAACTAAAACCAGGACTGATTCTTTGGATATTATTACTATTACCCTTATTATTGCAAAATTAGCGTGTTGTAATAGAGAAAGAGATTTTTTGTCATCTTAAAATGTCTGATATATAGCATGTATTGATAGATTGCTTTTTAGCAAGCTGTTATTAATATACTGCATAAACATTAAACCAGATTTTAGCCATTTTTAAACAACCTACAATCTAGTTTGGTACATATGTAACCTATATAAGTTGTATGTTCGTGCATAAATAAATACATAAATAGATAGGTAATCTAATCAAATTTCCCAATAAATCATTGACTATTTCAGTCAGAAAGCAATAATAATAATAATAATAATAATAAAATAAAAACAGTTCAGACCAGCATTATATACAGTGCTCAGCATAACGGAGTACATCCCATATTGAAAATTAAACCTTTTTATCCATTTCTCAGTGAATATAGACAATGTATTTTGGTGCATTTAAACAAAACAGATTTATTAAACAGATTTATTAAAAGAACATCTTTAAAATTTGAAAGATAATACAATTAAATTTAAGCAAAATATTGGAAAAAATATATTACAACCTACAAAATTTCAACTAAATTTTTCTAATTTTTTTTGCTTCTCTTGATTTTTCCTCTTTTTTTAAAAATTGTAATTATTATTTTTCTACAACATAAACTTGGCTGTATTAGTTTTGGACCGTTATCATAAGTTATTTTGTTAGATTAGCTCCAGATTTGGCTTCAGTACTGATTAATCTAATGTAAATGCTCAAATATAATATTATATAGCTTCCTATTAAAAATATAAAATTTCAAAGATAGATTTGTGAGGGGTGTACTTATATATGCTGAGCACTGTTCATAGCTGTAATTTGTAATTATAACAAAATATACTATACAAATGTATAATGCATATATTTCTAAATTAATAATATACTCCAGGCTCGTCTGAAGTGTTTTTCTGTTCTTTGCTTCTGACTGTCAAAAATGTCCTTTGATTTATTGCCGAACTGATTAGCTTTGTTATATAATCAAGGATTTTACATAATCCGTAATTAAAAATTATATGTCTGGTACAGAAGATGGCGCCAGAATACAGGCTAATATTCACAGCCTTTGTCATGAACGATCTATGAGATCTTGTCTTTCTTCAGAACACTCGAAAAATGCTGGGTTGCTGTAACTCATGGGAAAGATATGGATCACACCAACCCCAACTTTTTTGGGGTTCAAAAGTGTATTTCAAATTTAACTGAATATTCCAATAAAACAACCCAGCATTATTTAGTGTATGAAATACCATGCGGTTTATGTGAATTTTCTGTATGCCTTAAAACATACATTTGCCAAAATGTAGTCTGTAATATACACTGAATGATAACAAATTTTATTAACAGATAAACAGATTTTGATGACAAAATAATATATATATATATCACACCAACCCCAACTTTTTTGATGTTGAAAAGTGTATTTCAAATTTAA
>CAIGQZ010032545.1:1284190-1319475 GCA_903798205.1 Danio tinwini
ATATATATATATATATATATAGTGGGGAAAAAATGTCATTTTTGCCTTGTTACTGTCATTTCAGAGTAAAAGACAGACCATGTTTTACTACCCCACTGATCCAAGTGTGAAGTATGGTGTATTTGCAGTAAGATGGGAAAATTTCAAAGCACATTACTACACTCGGGGTAAGTACACCACTTTTGCATCCTACACATAAAACATCCATATTAGAACATATCATATAAATAATACAGTTTAAAACAAAATTATTATTATCGTTAACTCAGTTCATCTCATTCACATCAAGCAGTGCATGCAGGGCTGGTGGGCGCATGCAGATTTTTTTGTTTATTAGTTTTGATTAGTGTTGATTTCAAATGGAATAAATCTGTTAATATTAAACTTGTAGCAACGGCGCTCAGAATTGTTGATGGGTGCGCCTAAATTTTGGCTGGTACGCCTAAATCTTTGAAGTTAGGAGCACCGGTACTACCAAGCAAAATGGTTCATTTAGAGCCCTATGTATATACATTCATTTCAAAGGAGCGCTACCCTGTACTAAAATGGCGGCTCTATTGACGGATTCCTTCCAATAGACAACAATAGCGAAGGCGACATCTAATGTAAATATCTTTGTCATCTAACTAAACAACTAGTAAATATAGAAAAGTTGCTAGAATTTTAGTTCTTTAAACTATTATGTTTGGAAAAAATCTCTCTATTAAACAGCACTTAAGAAATATTTGACAAAAGAATTTAATTTGGCAGGAAAACTTCAACTGTATGTCTTTTGACCCATAATTCAGGTGCAGCTCACAGCGAGACGACCCCAGACAACAGCTGCTCATTACTGGCCTTCCTCAAGTATCACGATCCCCCTTTACTCTTTAACCTGGAAACAGACCCGTCTGAAAACTATAACCTTGACGGTGATCAATGGGACGCTGTCCGCAAGCAAATCCAGGCCGTCAAGCAGCAGTTTGAGGCGTCTATGGTGTTTGGAGAGAGTGAGATAGCCAAAGGCATTGACTCTTTACTCGAGCCCTGCTGCATTCCTAATTGCAGACCAAAACCTGAATGTTGCCGCTGCAATACTGCACTTTAATGGCCAGCACACTGCCAGATCCCAGCATTATACAGCACTATAACATTACAGTAGGGATGTAACGATGAATGCAGTTGAAAATCAATTCAAACATGTGACGACTGAAATCGGTTGAGATGCCAAACAAATAGTGATACCTTTTCACAAGACTGTTATGATGCATTGAACGGTCATCAGTATCTTAAATCCTGGAAAGTTTTTAATATTTAGATTTTTTTTATGTATTTATGTATGTGTTATATCATCTTTGGATCAAATTACAAAAAAACAAATGACCTAATGCAAGCTGTTTGTAATGCTGATTGTATGGGGAGGACAGTAAGAAGCACTTCAGAAGCACACGTACGTTATTATCATCAGCTCTAAGAAGTTTGTTATTTCATATATAGATGCTCAGCGAGCTCTCTGGAGAAAGTGAAACCACTCGCGCTTAAAGACGGCCTCGTAAAACAACAACAGGACACGGCAAATTTTGTTCTTCTTGGCTTTGTGGCTGTTAATCAAGATGACGACAAGGTTTGTTTGAGCTTGGTGTCAACCATGACTCGTTATTATATGTACTGTAAATAGTATTATGACGTAATGTCTTCGCTGTGTATTTAAAAATGGTGGTTTCTTTGTTTTCATTTTTCTGGCTTGTGCACGCGCTAGTGACGTTTCTCTGTAAACCAATAGCTGTGCGTCTAGCTCCACCTTTTGGTACCCTTTTGTTGTGCTAGGTACCCTTTGGAAAGGGTACCCAAAAAGCGGTATTGGGACAGTTTACTTTTTGGTACCTTTTGACAGTGGAAATTACCATAAAAGCGGTACTGACATGTACCGAGCCGTACCACTCAGTGGAAATGGGCCATATATATGAGGTTGTTCTCTGTTCTGCCTCAGTTATCAGTTTCACACTATTATTTAACTTTTTCTAAAAGTCTTGACAACACCATCGTAGAGTTTTTATTTTATTATTTCAGCAAATGAGATAAATTGTTGTACTCTCCCATTCACTGCGCTCTAATGCTGACTGCATAATCTTGGCCCCGATTTTGACTTGCCGACAGGTTTTAAGAAATCGCAGACAAATGCCTGAAATGACAGGCAAATCGGTGCTCGTTCATGTGAGTAACAAACACACAGTGTGAACCATCAAAGATGCGATCTGAGAGAATCACCAATAAGTCGCAGATTCGATCCCAGGTCGCCGGTTCGATCCCAGCTCGGAGAGGGTTGGATGGTGTAGGAACGGCGGGGTACATTGGTGCCATGACCTGGATGGGAGTGAGATTTAGGGGGGTGAGTGTAACGGAGGCCAGCTAGTGAAGTGCTGTGCAGGTAAACCTCACTCCTCTGACCTCTAAAGGTGCTCTAGCGACAGACGCTAGAGGCCATGGTCTTTAGCCTCCTTGTTAGAGCAATCGACTCCCATGCGGAAGATGACCGATTCGAACCCAGCTCAGAGCGGGTTGGGTGGTGTAGGACCGGCGGGGTTATGCATGCAAAATTTCTAGACTTGTGGGCGATTTATACTTATGCCGTGTGAAATGTGTTTAGATTGAAAATAACATTGGTGATTACCTACTGCCAATGAGAGAGCAGCATCCAGGCCAGTGGGAGGTTGGGGGACCACAGTATAAACAAGCATGGCTTTGGTTGAGAAAAGGCTTCTTTTCGGTCTATTTGGACCAAATAAATTAAGGGAAAACTAGTGGAAATTTGGCAGGAGCACCTGGGTCAAAAAAGAAAAAAAATGTTGGAGAGAAATTGCTAACTCCCTTCAAAACCTAGGTAAGCAAAATAAGTACATTTTCTACCCCACTAAAGGTTTCTTTCTCATTATGTACATAATAACAAAATATATATCATGCGAACTCGCGTTGTTTCCATGTCACACTTGCTTGTGCTTGGTTGTGAGATGTAGTTTGAGGGCCGAGACAAAGTTGTCAGTGATTCTTCCTATTGAAGTTCACCCTGCCACCCATCCCTCATACAGGGTGAACACTTGATACTTTCTAATTTCCTCAATAAATAAAACTAGTACGACACCTAGAGCAATGGTTTATTAGTTTGTCATCCTTTAAGATAGTGGTTTATGGTTGTCGAGAAACGACAGATGGCATGGGATTGATACGATTTTTGATGTAAACTGTGAAGTTTCCATAACTAAAATGCTGCTTTGTTTACAGCTGTAACCCAGGAAACACTGTAATATCGCTGCTGTTCATAAGCACCACCTGCTGGCAAAGAGTGAATTTTGCATCTCATTTAGCTGATGTTTTCTGTAGTAGGCCAATAGTTTCATCAAACTAAAGACTGTTTTTGCTGCAAATTTTGAAATTATACAATATAAATTAGATTAAAAACTGGTCAAATGCAGTGATTAAAATGCAGTGGTTGCTTTTTATTTTTTATTTAAATGCAAAAGGCGTTAGTTTATAAGAAGCGATTTAATTTATTTGGTACCATACTTACTTGATTTGGAGTTTTTTTTACATTTCAATTTGGTTTTATTATACTTCAATTTCACAAACAAACGTACAGTAATAACCTAAAAAGACACCTTTTCAATGAGTGTATAATGTCTTTAATTTTGTTACAAAAAAACCTGGAAAAAATTGAATCGTGAAATCCAAACCATAAATCCTAAACCGAATCAAGTTCAGTGAATCGTTACATCCCTACATTACCGTTCACCAAATTACTAATTGTGTTTAACAGAGGCCATTCGTTTTTTTCAAGAAGCAAACATAAGACAGAGCTTGGCTGATCTGCACTGAATCTCATTCTTTGTCAAAAGGGAAGTGACTGAATGTCTTTTTAATAATGTTTCTTGATAATGATTCTTGCTGACTATTCTTGTCAAAGCTCAAAATGAAGCTATGATTTTTTTTTATACATATATAAAAGAGTATTGTAGTTATTAATTCTCATTCATCTACTGTATAAGAAAGTCTGATATAAGAATAGTATATGACAATAGCTGTAACAGTGATTGGTTTTAAAGAGAATAGAGGAGCTACTGTATATTGTGAGGTATAATATAATGGAAGATGTTTATTGAATGTTGACACTCCTGTTTGTGTCTTTTGTGGTTAATCTGATGCTAATCTGTTAATGGTGAATCTTAATTATGAAGTTGTTGTTGTTGTTTTTTAATAAAGTAATTTTAAAATGACGCAGGTTTTAGTTATTTTTATTCCTCATCATGCATGTCCTAACTACACTCGATGAATGGTAACACATTTGTGTTTTATGATTTACAGTTGTGTATTCTTAATCATGACATAATATATGAAATGTTAATGTTTAAATTGCATATCACATATGCATACAAGATGGCTCAGTGGGTAGTACTGTCGCCTCAGGTGAGCTATAGCAAAGTCCCTTTATAACAAGTCATTTCATTTGGCAACCATCTTTGAAACGCCTCTCTCTGGCAGTATGTTCATGCATTCTGTTTGAATAGGAAAACATCAAATTCTCCAAAACTGCTTGCCAAGCTTATGGTTAAATTTCAATCATCAATAAACAGCTGTCTCTTTAGTTTCATTTATTAACGTCCGAATCACACAAAATCTGCAGAAACTCACGTCTGGTTCGAGCCCCTCCCCCAGAGATTTGTCAGTCTTTATTGATCGATGATTGGCTCCTGTACTAGAAGGCGGGTTTTAGTCGCCATATTGACAGTCACACTTTTACCCATTCAAAATGATACCAGTGACATGTCTTCTATAGTCTTTGACTATACAGTAGGTAACTGAATAACTAAATTGGCTGTAGTGTATGTGTGTAAATGAGTGTGCTGGGTTGTGCCTGGAAGGACATCCGCTGTATAAAACATATGCTGGATAAGTTGCTGGTTCATTCTGCTGTGGCGACCCCTGATTAATAAAGGGACTAAGCCGAAAAGAGAAAATGAATAAATGAAAGAAAATGTATATCTAATGCTAATTGGCGAATTGAAACATTGCAAATATTTATTTTGTATCATTATTTTTGATTGCATAAATTAGTTTGTCCCATACAATATTCAAAGGCCACTCTTCTACAATGTTGACAGAATAAACAATCTATTTAATTATTCAGAATCACAAATAAACACATTCAGTAAAATTTTTAAAAAAAGTATTATGAAAAATATATATATTTTAGCATTTACTTACTTTCAAAATAATATGCTCTAAAACAGGGGTGCTCAACCTAGTGGCCGAGCCAGAGGGGTGTCCGTGGTGGCACTGGACACCCCTGACATCCGATTGGCCACCCCAGGTGCCACCCCAAAATTTTATTTGCTGCTGGCAGTTCCTGAAGCTGACTGACATCTCATTTGGCAACGCACAAGCAGTGTTGCCAGATTGGGCGGATTTTGAATTCGATTGTTTTTGCATTTCGGTGGGTTTTGGATAGTTTTTGGGCTGGAATCAGTCAGCTACATCTGGCAACACTGTGCTCAAGCTATTTTCAAATCAATTATAAGCCGAAGACAAGAGCATTGTTTCAAGTAAGATGAATAATAATACATCATAACATAATATTTGAAATGTGTTTTATAGTTTAGTATAAGGTTTGTTTGCTTAAGAAGCTTTATTATATGCTGTGTAAGTTAACGAGGCACCAACGACATCAGTTAACTTAATAAGAGAGATCAATTTGCTCTTTAGAAACAGTTAACACTACACTTAATCTGTGCTAGTATTACATGCACATTCTATGTGTTATTATTTTTTAATTTACGATGCTTAAATGTTTTGCTAATATGGGGAAGTAATGTTAGGCTAGCTGTTTGTGAGTAAAATTTATTTGAAATGGCTTAGCCAGCTCATATACTTTCTTCAGATAAATGTTTTTAGATTGGTTGCTGATTTTAATGTGCAGGTATGATAATGGATATTTGTAATTAGGATAAATGTGTTTCTAACTGGATCAGATGTAACCAGACTGTAATATTTTTGCACAGGGTCAATTAAACATGAAAAGAAAGGGCGAGATATCAGACTTCTTTATAAAGAAGCACAAACAGGGTTCAAATAAACCCTTCCGTTTGCACTGGATCCCACAGCAGCTCCATACCTGAGACTAGTCAGAGTCAGTGTGGTCAGACTTCAGGTCCACCAGCAGGTCAGAGCATATACTAGGCATTCACATGTTTCAACCAATGTTAGAATTTAAGCTGAGCTTCAGGAATGTTCCACCAAAAAAAATCAAATCCTGTCATTACTTATTAACTCACAACAAAGTGAGGTGATGAGTAAATTATTATATTTTCATATTTTGAATTATATGTTGGTAATGCAATAGATTTGGGTATTCTAAACAATTTCAGTGTGTGTGTGTGTGTGTGTGTGTGTGTGTGTGTGTGTGTGTGTGTTTGTGGACCCCCTGAAATAGCAGTGGCCACCCCCTGGCTCCCCCATGTAAAAAATTGTAGCTCCACCACTGGCTCAACCCTGTTCCTGGCGGTCGACCTTCCAGCTGATTTTAGCTACAACCCTGATTAAACACCTCAACCAATTATTTAGAATGTGGGGAGCACTTGATAATTACAGGCAGGTGTGTTTGATAAGGGCTGCAACTGAAAACTGCAGGAAGGTCGAACGCCAGGAATAGGGTTGAGCACCCCTGCTCTAAAACATTTAGTAGTAATATATTTACATTTTTTCATAATGAATTAGGTCTGTTCTGACCACAGATTAGTTAAAAAATGTCAAATGCTTGAAGACCCTAAAATATGCATCTTCTTTGTTTAAAACATTCATTCATTCATTTATTCTCTTTTCGGCTTAGTCTCTTTATTAATCTGGGGTCGCCACAGCGTAATGAACCAATAACTTATCCAGCATATGTTTTACACAGCGGATGCCCTTCCAGCTGCAAACCAGCACTGGGAAACACTCATTCACACACATACACTACGGACAAATTAGCTTACCCAATTAAACTATAGCACATGTCTTTGGACTTGTGGGGGAAACCGGAGCACCCGAAGGAAACCCACTTCAACACGGGGAGAACATGCAAACTCCACACAGAAAATCCCAACTGACCCAGCTGGGGCTCGAACCAGCTACCTTCTTGCTGTGAGGCGATTGTGCTACCCACTGAGCCACCGTGCTGCTCTGTATAAGAGATTTAAAGATTTTAAAACATGTTACACTTTCTGTGTTGCATAAAACATTTTAGTTTTTTAGTACTTTTTGGTAAAATTAAGTGTTTTACTTTACAAAAAGAATGCTGTTTTTCTCCCAGATAATGCACTTTCGGGACAGATTTTTGTTGATTACAAGTACATATAATCAATGTAGCATGGAAAAAAATCTAGTAAAAGAAGTAATCATAAAAAAAGTAGCATTTATGTTGATTTTATGTTGAACAAAAAACTTAAATCAAAGCTTGAAATATATATGAAATATGAAAAGATGAAAAAGAAAACTTACAGAATTGTCTTTGTCCATCAGAATCAGTCCAACAACCAGTGACGTCTCACCTTTACCAAACAAACTCTGAAACACTTTGGTGACATCAAGCATATAGTATTTTATTCATAAGACCAAATCCATGACAAGGCAGTGAGATTTTTTTTGTCGTTTTTTTTACAAGTTGTCATTTTTAAAGATACAAGATACATAGTTTTGTCATACTGAAGCTGTTTCCGTTATACAGTGAAGGACTGAATTATGTACGTTTAAGTCCAGAACTTTGTATTTCCTGTAATTGTATTTCAGCTACCCAAGCTTAAGTATTAGATGCTCTGCCTCAATGTGTTAGGGGTTTCACAGCCAATTTGTCACTACAAATCGCTAAAAGTGAAGGCTAAAATAGATCAGATATTCATTTACCGTATGAACACACACAGAAATGTCATGTAACAGTCATAACTGAGGATTTAGAGCTCTGATTGAAATAAATGATTGATGTTTGCTCATAAATGAGAGACAAATTGCTGATCTGACCCATTAACTGCAACGATTAATGGCGTTTTTGGACATATTTGTGAATTTATGTTAAAATGTCAGAGACTGCATGATGAGCACAAGTCCGACAGCTGATGTTTACCAGTGTAAAGCAGATAAAGGAAAGATACAAATACCAATTGAAAGCTATATATATCTTTTTACCCCAACACAGTTGGCTTTTGGTTGTGAGATTGTTATCATCAACATATTAATATTATTATTATTATTATTATTTCTTTTTAAATTTACATATTTATCTCAATAACATACTTAACAGAAAGGACACAGTATGGCGATCCTGACTCTAGAATATTTACAGCAATCTACCCGAAAACAAGTCACATTTAAAACAGAAAGTCCATCTGTGAGAGTGTCACCGTCACAAATGAACGCGGATACATAGGAACAGATTGCAGGCTGCTGGAGGAATGTTGGCTTGTGTTCCAAATAACATACTACTGCACCACTCCACCATACTAGCGTACAGAATGTTTTGATCCGCTTCTTGATTTATTTAGTTGGCAAACTGACCTCACGCACATGTCATAAGAGGTTAGATTTAGGTGGTGATGTCAGGTGACCAAAATTCAATAGGTGTGTTCGAATTGAACCACGGCTATAACCGGCAATCAACGAGATTAGCCGAGCACAGGCGGGGGTGGAGCTGAAAATGAGGCTGTCGGGTCGGACACCTCTGGGCTTGTAGTTTGCCGGATGATCACATGGGGAGATCTATGATTTATTTATTAATCCAATCACATTATTCCAAAAAGATTAAACAAAAGGGCATTTCCAAAATAACGGAGCTACACTTTAAGTAGAAAGTCCCCAGAAAGAGCTAATTATTTTATAACTATTTTAAAGACATTTATCTCAATTTGTAAAGAAAACGTTATGGGGTGGCATGATGACTATTATATTACAAGTCTGTAAGACTTATTTGAGTTGATATTTGGTTATTTACTAAAAATGTATCATTTAAATCGTATATGGAGCTGTATAAAGTAAAGAGTCTGTATGAAAATGGTCAAAAATAAACCTATATGCAAAGAATCGAGCCTTTATAAACAAATGATTTAACATAAAAGACGATCAGGCTTACTGGAGTAAAATATTAGTAAGTCTTTTTATAAGCATGATGTGTACAAGATAGAGATGGTATAAATCTTTAATTGTTTGTTTGAAAGTTTGTGAAACGGAAGTTGTCCAATAATAAACTAGAAACACACAGGGTTGTTGTCATGCGGTGAACTCAGCCAATCGTATAATATCAGTGTTGTCATTGCAGCTCTTGCAGTCGATCTTTAATGCTGCACTGGCTAAGCCCGCTGTCTGATCTCGGAGTGCTATTGTAGTACTTTGATGCCACATGTGATAGTCACATGGCGTCGGCGCAGCATCAAGCCGGACAAAATTTCTAACCGGCATGCACTGCTTTAAGACAGATTTCGATCAATCTGCGCATCGCTGCATGAAGTCGAATGTGCCTAATGTCTAGCCAGCGTCTAAGGACAATGTTATTTTGACGTCCAATAATGACATCAAATGATGTTGATATTTGGTTGATTTTAGGTTGTGTTGGAAAGTGACCAAAATCCAACGTCGATCCCACATCTTAAACCCACATCCTATTGATGTCAAATACTGACATTTATTCGTCAGGTATGGCAACCAAAATCGAATAGTGGTCACGTCCACACAACGTCAAGCTGGAACATCATCAGACGTTGATATTTGGTTGATTTTAGGTTAGACATTGGCCTGACGTTGGGTTCTGACGTCAACCCGATTTTCATTTCCAAACAAAATGCAATGTCCCCACGATGTTGGGGTACAACATCAAACCTGCTGGGCTAGCTTTAAAAAGCTCTGTGTTGAAAATCAAGTTTTGGGAGTTGTTTACATTTTCGCCTAGTGTTTTTAATAGGTTTAAAGTACAAAAGTACAAAACTAACCATTTTGTTAGCTCACATTGCCAGTTTGGTGGTGAACAATTCATCTGTGCATGTCATTACAAAAAAAAAATTGTTTGCCCTAAAACCTGCACTTCCTGCGTGTTTCCAGTTAAATTCTCAGATTATGTCTGTCTGAGGTATTGGGCGTGGCTAGCATACTTAACCACGCCCCTCCAACTGTCAGATTTGACAGCGCTATGACGACAACAAACAGAAATGGTAAGGAGGAGCGGTCTGTTAGATTGTAATAACTCTCCCCAAACCATTTTCCCAATATTTCTGAATGAAATTCCTGCTTTACTACAGTACATCCAATCAGCTCGCAGTAGGAAAAACAAGCCATGCCAGTTTCCGCTCATTTAATATTCTGTTTCTCTAGAAACTGCATTACAATATAAAAAAAGCAGTAGCAGCTTTCAGTACATGCAGACTTTAAAAATAAATTGTTATGACTGCGTGAAACAGAAGTGTGCAGACTTTTATTTTAGCAAAATGACGTATTTCCAACCCAAATGGAATACTGAGTAGGGGCAGAGTTTTATTTTTGCATTTTCCTCAGCAAATTAATGTTTGGATGGGCGTGGCTAGGGGGTTGCTGTCAAACTGGCATCATCGAGATAACCAAATTTAACTGTACTATATTATACTTGCACAAATTGTGTTGATTAACCTTTTAAAATAATTGTGTTAATTAACTTGTTGTGCCAAAAGCATGGTTTGACAGCCCACTTCTCAAAAACCCACTTGAATAATGGTGTTTTCTCCACTAACTTTACTCATTCATTCATTTTCCTTTTGCTTAGTCCCTTATTTATCAGGTATCGCCACTGCGGAATGAACCGCTAACTATTCCGGCATATGTTTTACACAGCAGATGCCCTTCCAGCTGCAACCCAGTACTGGGAAACACTTTTACACTCTCACATTTACACACATACTCATACACTAAGGCCAATTTTGCTTTCTCAATTCAATGGAGGAAACCGGAGCACCTGGAGGAAACCCACGCCAACACGGGGAGAGCATGCAAACTTCACTAACTTTATATCATTTTCAATGCATTTCTACCACAAGAAAAACTACATTTCCCATGATGCTTTACAGAATATTCCACCAATTAGTGAGCTCTTTTGCTCTGCCCACTCTAATGAAGCACCTCAAGTGTCATTGAGTTGCTCTTTCTGTTATAGACATTTATATGTAGACTCATCTACTTAACATTGGGTTACATTTTTATCAGTTTTTTAACTGTTGGGTTTGTCAATACTCAATATTGGGTTAAAACAAAAACAAAAAACTGAGTGTGGTCACTTCAGGGGGACTTTAGGTCATTTTTGAATATAAATTTCTACACAATAAAACAATTTGATAACCTATCCATGTCCGAATTTGTATCAATCAGGTAATTTTGCTGTAAAATGAACTGAATGTCTTTGATTGTGAGCTGCCGCAAGGCCCTGGATTGCATTCCTCAGCCTGAATGAGATAAATATTATTGTAGTAATTATTGTGCCTCCAGCAGGGGGAGGATCTGCTCAGTTCGGTCTCAGCAGTGCTGGTCAAGGTCAGGACAAGGGCTGGTTTAGCGTGCGAGAGCTGAACAAACAGGAAGATACAATCCTTTACTCGTGTCCTGAGCTTATTATATAATCACACGGCACAAATAAGATTCACAGATCTACTTGCAGGACAGAGGCATTTCATTATTTATCAATCTGATATGAAGCAATTCTTGTCCTGCAAAGTCAAATAACCCTGGAATCAATGTTTTTCCAAGTGAACTGGGGCAGATTTTCACTCATTTCAGTTACTGTCGGTAAGCATCACATCTCACTGAAAGCCATTGATAGAGCTGGACTGTATCTGATGTTAAAGCTGAAAGTGTCAGTCCAGGCTGACAATCATAATGACAGCAGATGATGGTAAGAATAGAGGCTGTCAGGTTTAGGAGATGGAGAACTATCATTTGCCTGAAATCCTGTGCTGTATCATAGCCAACCAGATGAATCCGAAAAAAATTATCAAGAGTCATATTTCATCCCCAAATTAAAAAGTAATACTTTCCCCCCCATTTTTTCACTAAATACATTTGTAACAACAGTTTTAACAATGTGTTCCATTCTCAACCCTTAACCCTAGTTTGTCTTTTGTAATTGATGGTAAAACTGTGTGATAGTCATTACTTTGGGCTCAAAAAACTATTAAATTAAATAGGAAACATTAAAATCTTTGGAAAATAAACTACATTTAAAGCTGAGTTATGCTGCGGTCACTAAAGTTTGAGCATGTAAAATTCGGTCGTACGGTGCTGCGAAAAGGGGCGGGATTAAACAAGATGATAAGACATAAAAAAAAGTGACTGATTGGTCCATACTTTAAATTTCTGTCCAGAGAGGTCATGTTTTGATCTTCAACTGGACTCACGCTGTCACGTGATGCGATTTTGCAGCTTCACCAAGCTTGAACTTGTCGCACGAACTTGCGTTTCTCGTTTGTGGCATTCACTTGCTTATGAATGAAAGTTTACGGGGCGAAAAAGTGAAGTAGGACTGTGGCTTTATACTTTTAAATGTTTGATACTTGAAATTCCCTTTTTAGCATCTCATTTCCGGTGGACATCTTGATGTTAAAATGACATTAAAAAAACACGTCAAAAAACATGTCAAAAATGCAACTCAATTTAATGTCAATTGATTACCTCAATGTCAAAAAACATCAAATTTATATGCTACATTTGCATAAAATAAATTCAAAAATCGATTACAGGTGTTTTAATGTGTTTTTAACGCCAATTTTAGATGTCAGTTTGATGTTGTTTCGACATCAAGGCAGTTTAAAATCCATGGGAATATAAAATCATATATCAATAAAATTAATTCATTATTTTATTTTCCTTCGGCTTAGTCCCTTTATTTATCAGGGGTCGCCACAGCTGAATGAACCGCCAACTATTCCAGCATATGTTTTATGCAGCAGATGCCCTTACACCTGCAACCCAGTACTGGGAAACATCCATACACACTCATTCACACACACACACACACACACACACACACATACACTACGGCCAATTTAGTTTATTCAACTGACTTATACTGCATGTCTTTGGACTGTGGGGGAAAACAGAACTCACATGAACACAGGGAGAACATGCAAACTCCACACAGCCCAGCAGCCTAGACTTGATACAGCGACCCTCTTGCTGTGAGGCGACAGTGCTAACCACTGAGCCACCATGCCACCCTCCAGTGTAAATTTGTCATTTCAAATCGAAGCGTTCAGATAAATAAACAATTCTTATATTACGTTACTTTTTGTGTCTTTATTTTGGCCATAAAAGAAGCATCGATGTGTGGATATCAAATGGATGTTGAGGTTTTGACGTCAAATCGATTGACATTTGATGTTAATTTGATGTCAGTTTGACATCAAGGTGCCAGCTGGGTTGTAATGAAGAAAATCAAGTAAGGAAGATAGTGTAAATTACAAACAATGTATGGACACATTACAGTAATTGTGGGTGTATATTGAGATTTTAGGTATCAAATATGTTACCGACATGGTTGAGAATCACCTAACCTAGGCCTGTCACAATAATCAATATATCAACTTATCGCACAACACTAATTTAACATAAAAAATTTTTTATATCAATTTTACATAAAAAAAACTATTCTAACCACATTTTAGCTCTCTTTATCAAAAGTGTCAGTATGGTTAAAAAACACTATAGTATTTAATTAATTACTATAGTATATTTTCATGTGGGTGCCTGATGACTAAAAATAGATCTGTTACTTTTTTCTAGTTATTTTTACCTTTACTTTTATTATTATTATTATTATTATTATTATTATTATTATTATTATTATTTATTTGTTTAGGATATCGGTTTTCACATTCTGATTCCATTCATTCATTCATTTTTTTCGGCTTAATCCCTTTATTAATCTGGGGTCGCCACAGCAGAATGAACCGCCAACTTATCCAGCATACTGTATGTTTTACACAGCGGATGTCCTTCCAGCTGCAACCCATCACTGGGAAACATCCATACACACTCATTCACACTCATACACCACACTCTCAGAAATAAAGGTAGGCGAGCTGTCACTGGGGTGGTACCTTTTCAAAAGGTACACATTTGTACCTAAAGGGTCCATATTGGTACCTAAAAATTTTAAGAGGAACACTTTTGTACTTTTTAGGTACTAATATGTACCCTTGAGGTGTTAATATGGACCTTTTAGGTACAAATGTGTACCTTTTGAAAAGGTACCACCCCAGTGACAGCTCCTGTACCTTTATTTCTGAGAGTGTACAGACAATTTAGCGTACCCAATTCACCTATGGCACATGTCTTTGGACTTGTGGACTCCACAGACATGCAAACTCCACACAGAAACACCAACTAACCCAGCAGAGGCTCGAACCAGCAACCTTTTTTTCTGTGAGATGATCGTGCTACCCACTGCGCCACCGTGCAGCCCCATTCTGATTCCAATACCTAATTATTAAATTGTTAAAATGACTATAATTAAATGAAATATTCGTAAGAATAAAATATTATGTGTTCATTGGGAGAGTGTACTTGCATTACGACGCTATTATAGTGTCAAAATGGTCTTAAAATTACAATAACATTGTTTATCGCAATACATTTTGTTGCTTTATATCGTACCACAAAAAAATTTATATCGAACCACCGCCACATCCACATTCCCCCAGCCTGCCAACCTACAATCAGTCCCAGGTTTCATTCGCAGACAGATGGAGCAGGATACTTGCATACCGTGATGTAACGAAGCATCTGTATTCACCTACAACCGTCCCTAATTGTACAGTATTTACACCGCGGTAAAATCAGAAACGTACATTAAATCTTCTACTACATTGGAACAGACAATCTGTAGACCTATCGACGTCTCCAGGTCACGTCCTACTGCCTTGTCCATTTTTGTTTGTTTGTTTTTTTCAAAGTACAAACCCAGTACAGCAATGTATCAGAATCGGACAAATACATATTTACAAACAATCCTGGTCTTCAGATTCAAACCTGTGATCGCCTTTCGCTTTTAAACATTTGTCGTATGTTTGTGTGTGTGTGTGTGTTTGTGAGCATAACCCTCAAAGCCATGCATTCAAACGTGTGAAGTTTGCCATTTCTAAACCAGGACTATATTATAAAAAGGAAAAAAAAGGAACCGATGTATCTGCCCTGAAACCATGTCCCTAATTATATAGTAGAAAAGTCAAATAAACAAGCAATCCGTCTCAATGAAGAGAAGAAAATGAATGAACAATGAACAGACAGACCACTAAGAGCCTATGTAGAGGATTTGAGCTCAGTTCATGTCGAGGGAACGAGAGAAACTGAGGGACAGAATAAAGAGATGAAGCCTATGTTACATTAGAGAAGGCTCCAGGCGTCTCGAGCCCAGGAACAGACATCTGTCGTGAGGGACAGCCGTGACTTTTTTCCTCTTTTACTCTAGGTAGATGTCTTCGGTAGGACAGGCGTATTCTAAGTGCTCTTGGTAGTACTCCTGGAAGGCCCGTCTAAAATAAGCACACACACACGCACACAGAGACATCAGAGTGTACATATCTTGAACATGAGTTTACATTCATGTGTTGCTAAAAATAGCAGGATTTCACAGTAAGCCGAGTTCTAAGCAGGTGTAAATTGTCCTGTGAAATCCTGTTGGCAACCTGTTATATGATTGTACATGTGTGATGTGTTTTCAAGAAGAACATGCAGAGTTTATTATTTATTTTATGCTTTTTTTGATTTATATTTGGGGTATAAACTATCCAAATAATTATCTATCCATCCATCCATCTATCAATATGCATTGACAACTTATAAAACGTACAGAATACATAATATTAGGTAAATTCTGAACCACAGTAAAAAAGAAAAAATAATAATAAATAAATACATTTTATAAATAAATAATTTAAACAAATGAGATTTATTACACAGATACATTTAATAAATTATTATTTTAGTCACCAAAAATATTTAGAAATTGAAAGATAATACAATTAAATTCAAGCAAAATATTGCAAAACAAAATTACAGCCAACAAGTTTCAACTAATTGTTTTTCATTTTTTTGCTTTTCTTGATTTTTCCTCTTTTATAAATTTGTATTTAATATTTTTCTCCAACATATAAATTTGGGTGCACTAATTTTTATACCGTTATTATAAGTTATTTTGTTAGATAAGCTCCAGATTTGGCTTCAGTACTGACTAATCTAATGTATATGCACGCATATAATAACGCCACATTTTGTGATTGCTTTCAGATTTTCTTTGGTTTTATTTGCATAAATTTTAAACCAGAATGTTCACATTAAATTAAAAATTATATAGTCATTTAGAATAATAATGGCGATTGGTCAAACGTTTTCATTTATTGTGATTGCAAATCAGGGTTTTTTTTAACTATTCTGAAGTTAAAAGTGAAAACATAGCTATTATGTGGTCTAAAATTAATATAAATATAAATGAAAACTATATATGAAATGATAACTATATATGAATCTTTCAGGTTATTTTTGCCTGATTTAATAAAAAAAAATATGTAAGTAAATCTTTGTTTCTTTAAATTTGTAATAAATAATGTCATCTGCAGTTTACAGAATAAATAAAATAATATGTAATATGTAAACATAACCATACATTTGTAAATTCAGAGTAACAGAATTTTCAAGCGGAATAAACTAGGAATCATTCAATAAAACAGTAGGTAAGTTAAATTATGATTAAGTTAACTAAATAAATACATAAGGAAACAAAGAAATGAGCAGTAGTTTCTTTACACTGTGATACACAAACTACATTGTAAAAACTGAACAGTTTGATCAACTTAAAAACCTTTGCTTGCTAACACCAAAAAATATTATGTTTAATTATTATTTAAAATAAGGTTTTCAACAAAAATGCAATAAATTAAGTCGAGAAAATGCATTATTTCATTCATTCATTCATTGATTTTCCCTCGACTTAGTCCCTTGTTGGATGAACCACCAACTATTCCGGCACATGTTTTATGCAGCGGATGCCCTTCCAGCCGCAACCCAGTAATGGGAAACACCCATACACTCTCACATTCACACACACACACACACACACACACACACACACACACACAAACAAACACACCCATACACTCTCATATTCACACACACACACACACACACACACACACACACACGCACAATTTTTAGTTCATCTAATTCACCTATAGCACATGTCTTTGCATTGTTAGTTCTTCCAATACACACTTCAGTGAATCAAAGGTATGCATTTGTTTAAATAACATTAATTTATTAAGAATATGTATTTAAGTTTTCAGTGTTTTGTGAGATATTTTGTGTATTCTGACCTACAATATTCAATTAGCTCCTTCTGAGGTTACTATAAGTCAAACTATGCATCTAAATTGACTTTACTTTTAGGCTAAATGTAGAAACAAACAGCTATTTTACAAGAAAACAGTCTATCTAATAATGTCTGTCAGTGCCGGCTTCAGACCGTTGGATGAGGTATTCTGGCAGACTGATTGGCGCGATTATGCATTTACAGTGGTATGAACCATTATAGGGGTATTCAAATGCATATTTATATTATTAATAAAAAATGTTATATTAATTTTAATTATGAACATTATTAATTATAATGCAATGCAGTGCAAATTATTTCTCAGTATTAAAGACCTGACCCCCTTATACATGTTGTTTTGATGTCCTTCAAAGGGGATAAAGCGTTAATTAGGGGAGTCAATCCCCTCCAAACCCCCCCTGTAATTCGCACCCTGGCCCTATGTATTACTTCAGTTATTACCCATTAAAGTAATTTAAAGTTGATCCAACTGTTTAGTTTTTAGACTGTAGCAACTCCACACAGTAGCAAACGACATAACATCCTGCATTTAAATGCATAAGGCATTGTCATTAAACTAATCAATACTTTCTGATGTTAAACTTTTTCCTCTGTATCTGTGCACAATGATAAGATTTAATAATGTATATTTTCATAAGGTCATATGATGTAATGTGACAGAGCTTTCTGCCTCCTGCTGGGACTCATAACTCAGGTCTCCTGTCTAATCCAAATGAGAAAAGCTTGAATAATTCAGCGCTCAGAAAATGGAGCAGAGATGATCCCTCTCATGAAACTTCTCTTCTCTTCTCTGTTAGTTTATTGCGAGTGTGATTGTGTGTTGTGTTGAAGAGCATTAGACTCACCCCACACACTCGGCTACATGTCTCATGGAGTCCTGAGAGACGAAAACATGACACGCAAACCTGTTCAACATCGGGTGTTTGGTGATGAAACCAAAATAACTACAGAAAGACGGAGAGGGAAAAGTGATATTAGGCTGGCAATGCATTTTAAACTTGATAAAGACAAAAAAATGCATGTTGTAATAGGATTTGCTGAATGTGTGTGTGTGTTTACCAGTTGTTTTTAGGATGACATCCACAAAATGAGATGTTTTTCATTTGGAAGAAGTGACTACATCTGTCGAACTGTGATATGAAGAAAGAGAATATGCATTCAGTTACAAAAAAGCAATCAATTTTAGGCATTTTAAAGAGCCCCTATTATGGGTTTATAAAAATGACCTTTCATGCAGTGTGCAACACAGCTCTAAATGAATGAAAACATCCAGATTAGCGATAAATCTGAAAATGCACCTTGTTTAAAATATAGATTTTTAAAATATAGATTTGACTCGAGAGCATACCTGTCAACCCTCCCGTTCCCGTATGAAGGGTGGCAATAATATACGCAACCCTTACCGCCAAACCACCGGGGGACGCCCCTCGCTCTTAACTGTGAATCTGTTCTGTCCTTTTGTTTTATTCAGGCATGAAAACACTTTAAATACAAATATAAAAATGGCGCGATTCCCTTCCTTTTCATTGCAGGTGCCATTAGCCCATATATAGTCATATATAGGTGTGTGACTGTCAGACGTGCTCCATAGTGATAAACAGACACTGTTTCCCAAACAGATTCTGTAGGTGCGATTTGAAGCGGAGCGAAAGTCTGGGTTTTGGTGCGTGTTTGAACAGACATATACACATAATAATAATAATAATAATAACACCTAAAGATGTCGATCTTGCTGGGGTTTTTTTCAAACACAACTAATTTAGTCCTAAATGAGCATAAAAAGTTAGGAAAGCAATCAAATGCTTTCATTATAATGTTAGATCTGTGCATTTTTAAAGTGACACCTCTGTTATTTAATGTAATCAAACGAAACGTCTAAATGAGAGATTCATTCATTGCTCTTTAATCAGAATGTGTAAGCTACACAGTGAAAAAAGGATTGAGATTTGGTAACTTGATTCTATTTTTATAATAGCTATTAATTTTAATAAGTTAAACTGTTTGCTAATTTATTTGCTGATTATGTATATTATTTATTTTTTCTTTGGTAAATAAATAATAATAAAACATATTACTGACAGTTTAACTGTTTATTTACAATAAAACAGCTCTAGATTAACATATTTAGTAATATGGGGATTTGGGGGGGGGCATATCCCTTATTTTCACATCCCAATGTTGACAGGTATGCTCGAGAGCGGTTTAAATGGTTTCGTTTTGATCTTTTGCCTGTTCATATCAACCTCGACACGAAACAATACCAAATATGAACTACCGGATCCAGTAAAACATGAATGCACCTTTCCCTTCAGACACTAGCATACCTGCCAACACTCATGTTTTTCCCGGGAGTCTCCCGTATTTCAGACCCACCTCCTGGTTTGTCATTTCTCCCGGAAAACTCCAGAAATTTCAACCCCTTTCTCTAGTCCTCAGGTTATTGGTACAACATCCCATTCACATGGGGCTTCAGCGTCAACACTTGACAGAGGGAGTGTCTGAAGTTGGGAATTATGTCAATGAAATTAGTCAGCAATAGGCCACTGTCTGAACTGGTGCATTTACATACAGCGATCTGATTGGCTGGTGCTTCCATCGTCACTTGAAAAGTTGAGAAAGTCCCAACTTCTGCAGCGAGCAACTTCTGAAGCGCTGCCGACGGATCCACAATGCAGTGCGTTGAAGCTGACGCACCCCTGGTCTCCCGGATTTTCAGAGACAAATGTTGGCAGGTATGGACACTAGCTTAGTGCGAGGGATCGTGGGATTGATCATGACATGAAGATAACTATCACTGAGAGATTGCCAGACATGCGGCTGTGGGGAATAAAGAGTTAAAGTTCATTTTTACAACAACACCACAGTATAGCCATTCCTGTGCTGTGTTTGTTCCTGTTATTTTTCTGATGATTGATACAATAACCGACCGTGTACAGCGGGATTTGCCGGCCGTTTGTTATAAAAGGAAGGATCAGCAAAGACCCAATGTATGGGACTTTGTCAGTAACTGTTACAGCGTTTGTATGGACCAGTTTCTTCTTCCACCTATAAGTGTTTCACCTTCCTACATAACGTGAAGTGTGATTACAATGGTTGCCTAGTTTTCTGTAGTTAGCAAAAATATGAGTTTTAATTGTTGTAAGATGTAATTGATCTGCACCACTTGTAATTACATATCTGTTATAGATCAGTGCTCGTAATGTATCTCTCAGGTTAACCATGTTGAAAACTGGACGCGTGTTTCTTCCTTTACCGATTTTGTGATCTCCTGCTGTTTGTTGTTATGGCCACCATCAGCTGTTCCTCACACGTGTGGCACGGTCAATTTCCAAAATAGTTCAACTTTTGCCACTGTGTGGATTAATACTGAATATGTGTCGTTGTTATTACTTGGGGTTGTGGTTAAGAATAGAGGAATATGCTGGTGTTTAACTGCATTGTTTAAAGCACTCCTGCATTGGCCTCACACATATATTCTGTGCTCTGACTACTTCTTGGGCGGTTCTCTCCGTCTTACGCTGAATGAAGTCGACCAATCGCAACAGACTGGGTCATCGGACAAATCAGTGCAGATTAGCTTTGCGCTAAGGAGGGGTTTGGAAACAATGAATCGCTGAACAAATCATATGGGAGTCCTTGGGATAATCAGGTAAAAAATAAATGCATATTATAAGACAATGAACGTGTTTTTTGACCTTGCATGCATATCAGCCTGTTGTTGGAGACCCCCCAAAACCAAACTTTGACCTTTTATAATGTATAATAGGGGCTCTTTAATGTAAACCAATGAAGATTGAAACAAAAAATTATGTGAGTGTTCATAAATTGTTTTTTCTTTCTCTTACCTCCCCTGAAAGGTCGTACTCATCATCCAAACTCATGACTAGTTTCACACCCTGCAGGCTTATTTCCAGCTCACAAATAGAAGGGGGATGAAGATGCACCGTCCTCTTCCTGGCCATGGCGATCTGGGAGATAAACACCATACTTCTTGTTTGCACCATATGATGTTACAAAACTTAATGAATGCACAGACTTCCTGTTTACTTTACCTTCTGCATGGCAGCGCACAGGATGCCATTGCCTTGGTGATAAGGAACTTCCACCGAACCCAGGAACTGCACTCGGAAACTTTCCATCCAAGCAGGGTTCCTCTTCATTGCTATGGAAACACATAAATACAGATGACGCTGCCTCACTAAGTGCTTTAACAACAAGACCAGGGGCCTGTTTCAGTAAGGAGATTCAACCAACTTGGAGTTTAAACTTGAACTCTGAGTTGATTTACCGAGAGATTAAAAACTCAAGAGTTTTCGGTTTCAGAATAGCTGGTCTGAGTTAGGTCAATCAACTTTGAGTAGACCAACTCAGAGTTAAGCTAGCACACCGTGACGGTAACAAGGAATTATGAATAAAGCGCAGATATAACGAGTGACCATGGCAACATCTGAAAAAAAGAGACCAGCATTTATTTTTCTAGCTGAACTTGATGTGCTTACGCAAAGTTATAGCAAATATGACCATATGTTTAAAAAAGCAACACCACTGCATTTGTGAAACAGAGACAGTTAGCGTAGGAAACATAACTGCTTAAGTTAATGTGTAATTTTATATCTAAAGAATTTAAATATTTAAGTATAATAAAAAAGAAATGTAATGTGTGACGTTTATAAAAATAGGTTTTTTTTAACAAGGCTAAATGTACTTGTGCCTCAGAAGACAATTGACACACAATGAACACGTAGTGGCGTTTGAAGTCATGAGACGCGAAGAACAGACTCTCTTGACACGCTCCAGACTCTCTGGAAGTCATTAATAATATACATTAATACTGAAAAGATTAAGGCGTTTTAGAATGACCAAAACAACATTTAAGATGATTTACAATGTGATCAGCCAGCTGGTTTATCTATTCACACACATTTTCATCCTCATCTCTTATAACAAACCTTTTTTTAATGCACATACTGGAATTTGTTCAGTAAAAGTGTTTTCATCGCAGGTTATGCACATCTTTTCTTATCGAATAAAAGTTTATCCTACTCAGTTATTAGGCGCATTTTTTATGCGTATTTTCAAAAGTTATGTGCATCATAACGTTTCCATCAATCGTTTTTTAAGCGCATATCCAAAATGAGCATTTAAATAGGTGAGGCGAGAAATACCGCTTCATCTTTTTAAAAAAAAGGAGGAGACCGACAGAAACTTAAGAGTTTAGAGAATAAAACCTGCTCCTGACCAGGTTAGGTTCACAGAGTAAGTTACCACGGTAACTGACTCTGAGTTAAAGTTACCTCTCTTTCAGAAAAAGGCTTGACTTACCCTGCTTTCTCGAGTTTGACAAACCTGCCATTTTGCAACAGAAAACCCAGAGTTTCTCTCATTTTAGGGTTAAAATACTTTGAGTTTTCACTTAACCTCCTTTCTGAAACAGGCCCCAAATGTGAAGGCTACAAAAATACAAAACTCACAGTTTAGTAGAACACCTTGATAATTAAAAGGGTTATTTTACAGTAATAAAGACAATCACCGGCCATATTACACCTGCTCAACTGCTTGTTTACACAAACGTCTATTCGGCCAATAATGTGGCTTCATATAGGCTCATGTTGATCATTGCTTGAATTTCAAAATAGACTGCAGGTTGTACATTTTTTTCATATCTGGCACTTAAACACTGGAACAGACTTTCTAGCGGCAGACACAAAATGTTATTTTGAATCTAGACTAAACACACACCTCTTTGTACTAGCATACACATAAAACACAAATGCATTGCTTTCACATCCAAATCCTTTAAAAGATTGTTAGGCTGCATTAATTAAAGGCAACCAAAGGGTGAACACTTCCCAAAAGACGCTGTAATTTGAATAGCATCTACACTCATAATAGTCTGTCTGTCTGCCTTTTCTTATGCTGAGGTTCACATAATCTTGGATCTGGACCGTATCCAGAGCATATGGTTGCCGTGGTCATCAATGAGTGAGAAGCACAACACTGATTCCCTGCAAAGACCTCACTGACAAATAAATCTCTGCATAGATCCCTTTGGCTAGTTTGAACACCCGCCTGGTGACCTATTTGCACTTGTAACATCTGGAGGATTGATTGCTATCATTCTCAAGCCTTCCGCTATCTTTTAGACTGCAGCTCTGCATCTATACATTTGGCAAGATGAAAACTGGCCACCCTGACTGAGTCTGATTTCTCGCAAGGTTTTTTTTTTTCTCCACTTCTGTCAATTGGTAGGGTTTTGGTTCCTTGCCACTGTTGCCTCTGGCTTGCTTAATCAGGCCAGTGACGCTGCTTTTCAGTGGACCAACAGTGATGCTTATATTAAACTGAACTAAATCTGTTATAATTTAACAAGAACTACACCATTATTCTACCACAACTCTGCTCTCTCTGTCTGATATGCTAGAATGTTTCACAATCTGAAATATTATGGCTTTTTAATCTCTTTTCTTAATCTATGTTAAGATGCTTTGACACAATCTACATTGTAACAGCACTATAAAAATAAATACGACTTGACATGTAGACATCAATAGAAGATAGTAAAAATGGTTGCCTGCTCTTAATGTGCCTCAATTTCTGCTGCAACATTTAGGCAGTAGGGTCAGAATTTGAAAACAACATAAAAACACTGACCCATCTTGATTTGTATCAATGATTCACACTGCTTGTGGTGTAACATTGAGAACTTTGGTACCAGTTGAGCATTGTTTAAATGCCACAGCCAACCTGGGTATTATTACACCATTTATGACCACAGTGTATGAGCCTCACATGCCATTTCAAAAAGCTCAAATCATCTCATACTGATTTCTTGAGTTTACTAAAGTCAAAAGACTTCCACAGCCACCAGATGTCAATCCCATTGAACACCTTTAGCGTGTGGTGGAATGGAAGAGCAGCCAGCAAATCTGCAGCAGCTTTGTGATTCTGTCATGTTAATATGGACCATATAAACCAACATACAGTATCTCTGTGAAATGTTTCCAGGACCTTTTGAATCTACTCCACAAAGAAATAGAGCAGTTCTGAATGCAAGAGGTCTGGTTTGCAAGGTGTACCCAATAGAAATGAGTGTATGTTAATATCAGTTTATATTCATTAACAGATATATGTAAATTATTTTGCATAGGAAACATACTGAAAACATTGCATCATACAATTCTTACTCATCAGGTCTTTTGTTTGCCCAACAACCTCGTGGGCGTAGTACGCTGGGAAAATCCCCCTGGCCCCTGTGCGCATGTTGTACCCACGATACCAGTAATCATCCTCCTCTTCCTCAACGAATAACGGATCATCAACATCTAACTCCAGCTCATCTGCATGTCGTGGGATGAACCTGCAGCGTGGGCATTAAAACTTGCATTAGGATTGCTTGCAATAGATATCATGAGCTGTCAATTTTCAAGCATTAAAATATGCTGAAAAAGAAGATTTCCTTGAGGGCTTGTGATTGAGGGTTGGTACTTTAAACCAGACTGGAGCATTTTCATTAGAGCTAGGCTATTCATGTGGGCAGCATTACTCACCTGAAGACTGCTCTGTGAGTCTGATCTCTTTCTTCTCCATTTATAGTGCACGAAAAAAGCCCAAAGGACTCTGTGCCTGAAACACGCATAGTGCATATGCATTATTCTACTGTATATTGTGTTATAGCCCCAAGAAAGACCCTCTGTGTGTGTGTCACAGACTACAGCAAAAGCAATTTAGAAGCAGATCATACAAAACCCTTCGTCTTATGATCTCATCTCATTAGGATTATTAAATATCCTTCCTGTTCAGCAAGACAGCCTCCTAAATTATGTAAAATTTTCATCTAAATCTTTTAAACTACATTAAAAGGGCCTGATTGGCTCTGTGAATGGAGTAAATTTAATTTGGTAAATTATGTAGGTAAAATATAACAATATATTTTCCTCTTTTTTTACTATTTTGTTATACAGAATCTGTCCTTGTTAAATTCTTCTTTTTTGTCCATCCAATGATAGTCAATTCATTAATAGGTCCAAAACAACACTGGATCCCACTTGTATAAACAAAAAACTATTTTGTTGATACAAGGAAAATTAAAGTGAATAAATTTTGACAGAATTTAAATTTCTGGGTAAAATGTCTCCTAGGTAAATTGTGCAGTTTAATCTTCACTTACTGGAGGACCGTGATGTGCCATTGACAAACACATTGAGGAACTTCTTTGAGAAAGGCAAATCTGCCTCAGGAGAAGAGTCTTCTTCAGAGGAGCTTAATAGCAAATTGGGTCTCATGCCTCGTACCATCTGTCCCCGCCCATAAATGTCATCATCTTCATCAGCCACGTCTTCATCACAGATAGTAGAGAGTCCATCACTGTCCTCACTGAGAACAGAGGTACAGCGCTTAAGACTCACCAGCTCCAGTGTCGTATTTTCATCTACCACAAGGGTGTATTTCATTGAATCATATGCCAAGGAGTCATCAATGGGTCGGTCAGAGGTTCCGTTCCTCAACTCTCGCACACTCTCATCAATCGGTGGAGAACTGTCCAAGTAAGTCTCGTTTCCATAGGGTGAAGGTATCTTATGAATATCATCCAGAAAAGGAGAGGTATCTTGCTCATCTTCATCGTTATCCGTTGAATAAGTAAGACTGAAACAGTGATTGGTCTGTGCTGTTGGGAGGTCCAATGTAAGGCTGTTTTTGACTTCTGTGATTCGCTGCAAAGTGAGCTGATCGACCTTTGTCTCCCGTCCCTCATCCTTGTCACTGATTATGCTCTCACTCAAGCTGGGAGAGTCCAGCTCCTTCATTCTCTCCATCATCAAATCATTGTTAGGCTCTTCCTCTTCATCTTTCTTCTTGTTTTTCAGTGAGTTCTGGGATGGGAAGTCCTCTGCTTCATAATTCTTTGTCCTCGTATCAAATCTTTCAGTGAAGACAGGCGTAACAGTGCCATATGTGGGGTTACTCATATACAGACAAGAGTCCATTCTCTTGCTTTGTTTTTGACCCTCTTCAGATTCACAACTGGCTTCTCTCTCTTTCTCTTCCATCACTCTTGCCTCTGACCGTTCAGATTTCACCTCCTGTGTTTTTTCCTCAGACTTCTGTTTTAGGAAATTGCAGCCATCGGTCTCATTAAAAGCATCTGTTTCCAGATCAGATGAGGGTGAGATGGTGTCAGATATGGAGGCTGAGCGTTTGAAGCACTCTTCAGGACAGCTGATTGGGTAGGAGCCTTCTGAGATCATCCTGTTGACAAGGTTACTAAGAAGCCAAGGAGAGTCAGAGTTTTCACTGAGCTCATCCTCAGACTCTGATTCAGAGTCTCCCTCACTGTTACCATCATAGTCATCTACAGAAGGCATGAGTTTGGGGCCAACCGGCAAGTAGAAGGAGCGTTTGAAGCTTTCAAGACTGTGGTCAGGCTCAATCTTCAACAACAACTGCTGAGAACTGCTATCCTCACAGGGAATGGCAGGGGGAAGAGTCTCATCTGGATCAGCCTGGTGCTCATAACCCTGTTCGTCATCTACGTTCTGCAGACCCATCAGAGCTTGCCCGTCATCTAGTTGTAACATGTCCGAGCTGGGGTCCAACCCTGGTAAAGGGTCTTGTTTTATTGGGTCAAGCTGTCCCAGAAGAAGAGATGCTTTTAGACCTACAATACCACTGTCCTGCTCAGTATCCAGTTCCTGGTCCAGTTCTTGGTCTGAAGTTGGAGAGCTGGCTTCTTCAATGGAATTGGTGAGGTGCGAGGAGCGCCCACTGCTGGATTCACTGGTAAGGTCTAGCTCTGTCTCTGAGATGGAGGAAATCATGTTACTAGCAAGTGGGCCACCACATGCAAATGCTTCCTCAAGTTCCCCTTCGATATCAGAGTCTGATCCAGGAGAGCTAAGGTCATCACTGTGGCGGTCTGACTCTGCATAGCGTTTAGCATTCATGTCAGCTATACCAGGATCTGAAGAAGGAGAAGTGTCAATTTCAGCAGCAGCTTGACCCTGATGCATGTTTCGAGGTTCATCCATTGCATCAAGGACATCTGATCTACTGGATGACACATAACTGGAGACTGAGATGGACTCAGTTGGTTCAATGCAGGGGAACTCAATGTAAGAAGAGCCCTCAGCATCCTTGCAGGTTTGATCATAGCTATCCTTACTTATGAAGTCAATGTCAAACTCTTTGTCCAGCTCCTCATCCGATAGTGGAGTCTCAGCGTCATTACCAAGAGGTGCGGTTGAGGAAAGACATCTACTGGTACCATCATTTTCCAGCTCTGGGTCATCAGCGGTCTCTGTGGTCACTGTATAAGTGTCATTGGGTCGAGAGCGGCAAGGTCGACGTTTGGCATGGCCATTCAGGTCATGGTCAACCTCAGTGTCAGAGCACTGGGAGGTGCAGTCATCCACAGAGGGGACAAGCTCGCTAAGAGTTGATTCCTCAACATCAGGTTTCACCTCAGTTGCCTCAGAGCCACTTGATGAGTTGTGTTGACCAAAGGAGCCTGATTTAGGAGACAAGAAAGTGACAAAAAGAAAAATTATTTGAGAGAAGGATAAGGAAAATATAAGATTGTTGTTGAAGGTTTAATTTGACATAGAAACATGGTCACACTTCTTACCATATTCAGGTCGCTCTCTCCTGTTGCCCTCAAAGTCATACAGCAGTGGCCTCCCAGGTGACTGATGGAGACCACAATGTCCTGATGGGTTTGATGGTGTACCTTTGGCAGAGCCAGTGGTCTCTGGAGCCCCTGGGCATGTGGCGGTCACGTGGGAACCATCCTCGAGGCATGAATGGTTTGGAGACAAGCATCCTAAAATATTTAGTAAAATTGTTCAAATTTGGGATAGATAAACACATGTATCTTTCAAGAGCACTGTGTGTGCATATATATACTAAATTGCTAAATATTTTGGCAACTCTGCCTTTATATGCACATTAACGCATATAATGACTTCCCAATCTTAATCAACTCTTCTGACAAGACTTTCTAAAAGACTTAGGAGTGTGCTTAGGGCATTTTTTTTATAATTCTTCTAGAACCACATTTGTGAGGTCAGGCATTTATGTTGAATGAGTAGGCCTGGCTCCCAGCCTCCGCACTAACTCATACCAAAGGCGTTATATCGGGTTTAGGTCATCCCTTAAAAACAATAACAATAGGCACAGCCATACTATGCCTCTTCCACTAAACCTTCCACTTTCCACAATGCAGCCAGGAAAGTATTGTTCTTCTGGCAACTGCCAAACCCAGACTGGTCTATCAGATTGCCAGACAGAGAAGTATGATTAACCACTCCAGAGAATATATCTCCACTGCTCTTATACCTGACACACTCTTACACTGCTCTTAGTGGTGCTTTACACCACTGCATCCAGTGATGTAAGGCTTGGGTGCAGGTACTCTTCCATGGAAACCAATTGCATAAAGCTATCTAGGCACTGTTCTTGAGCTAAACCAAAGGCCACCTGAAGTTTTGGAGGCCTGTGGCTATTGATTCTGCAGAAAGTTAGAACCACTGTGCACTGTGAGACTTAGAATGTGCTGATTCAGCTCTGTTAATTTGTGGCCTGAGTTGCTGTTCCCAATTGCTACCAATTTTTATAATATCACTAACAGCTGACCATGGAATATTTGGTAGTGAGGAAATTTCACAAATAAATTTATTGCACATGTGGCAACCTATCACAGTACCATGGTTGAATATACCTAACCCCTGAGATCAACCCATTCTTTCACAAATGTTTGTATAAGCAGTCTGCATGACTACAGGTATGTCTGTGATTATATCACATGTGGCAAAGTGATTGGAACACATGAATTTAGTGATTTGCAGTGGTGTCCCAATACCTTTGGAAATGTAGAGCATGTGTAAATATATGAGTAATATTTACCCTGTGAAGTTGAGTTTCGAAGAGAATCCTGCCAGCTTGACTTACGTGGAGACACGTTGCTGTTGTTGTTCAGGGAGTCCTGAGATTTGGACCAACAGAAGAGTTAAAATACTGAAAGCATTTGTTAATGTATTTATTGATAGTGTGAGGTGTGTGTTGGAAGTACCTGTGAAACTGGTACAGTCAAGTTCAGAGTGGTCGGGCGGCTCTTAAGTGTTCCCAGAGTAGGTGATGGAGGAGGAGATGCTGATGGTGAAGGAGGAGCATCAGGATCTGCTTCCTCCTCTTCTTCCTCATCATCTTCATCTTCATCATCAATCATCTCAAACTCTTGGAAGTCATCTTGGAATGAGCACACTGGATGGTGAAAATCATTCTTTTCCAAAATTAAGCAGTCCTTCACAAAAGAGAGAAAGAGAGAGGGAGAAAAAAATCAATAGTTTAACTTATATTAAATCATGAAGCAAGCATATCTAGTATGGCAATTTGACACACTACCATAAATCAATGTTGCAGCCTGAAATGGGTGACTGAGTAGTCCAATGAAAAAAAAAGTATTTTCTCAAATATTAGTTAGCATGCATAATTCAAAGCAAATCTTTCTCATATCTACCATACGTGATTCAACATGACCTTTTTCTCTGCTTATAATGTTGTGTTCCAACCATTAGTTGGGCCATATGTTCAACATAGACTGGAGGAAGACTTGACAGCTAGCCAGACCATAATTTCAGAAACATGTGTTGTACACAGTAGATTGGTTGTCACAAGCAAGCAAACATCTTGTACATAATTCAATGACAAATGCAGCATAGTGTATACTTATACTTCTTACTGATAGTTATAAAACCAAGTCTGTTTAATGGTATTTTAAATTGAAATTAAATTAAAAACTAGGGTTGATTACTAAAGACAACCATTTTAGCTTATATCCTTACACATGAAACACACTTGGAAAAAAATGAAATATGGCACATTGTTTTGCAACTTGAAAAAAGCAAATAATGGTGATCGCTTGACACATGAAAATGTTCCAAAACCAAAGTTGCATGTATACTACCTGACAAAAGTTCCTATCCAAGTTCTGGGAACAACAAATAATAACTTGACTTCTAGTGGATCATTTGGTATCAGAAGTGGCTTATATGAAAGGCAAAGGCATCTAGGTTATTCTTATTTTACCAAAATAAAATATGATCATGCCTTGATTTCTACTTATTTAATTAGGACAGTAAGGTCTGACTTTGCTTAGACAAAAGTCTTGTCACTTAACAGAAATAATGTACAGTAAAGAGTTGTTCAGAGTTGATCAAGGTTTTTTGGATTCATCTTCAATGCCTCCTCCTTCACCTTACCCCAGACATGCTCAATAATGTTGGATTTGAATCCTGGAGCTTTCAGGAACTTTGATGTGGAGGCTGAAGTTTGAGAAAGAGCACTATCCTGCTGAAGAATTTGCCCTCCTCTGTGGTTTGTAATGTAATGGGCAGCACAAAATGTCTTGATACCTCAGGCTGTTGATGTTGACATCCACTTTGCAGATCTCTCGCATGCCCCCATACTGAATGTAACCCCAAACCATGATTTTTCCTTTACCAAACTTGACTGATTTCTATGAGAATCTTAGGTTCATGCAGGTCTTCTGCAGTATTTGTGATGATTGTGATGCAGTTCAGCAGATGATTCATCAGAAAAATCTACCTTCTGCCACTTTTCCAAATGATCAACTAGAAGTCAAGTTATTATTTGTTGCTCTTACAACTGTGATCCACAACAAGACTTTTGTCATGTAGCGTATATTTCACATCCTCCAAATGTGCTTCGTTTTTCAGGTTGTTTTTAACACATGAAGCTAATGTGACACTCAAGCAATTTTTCTGTAAGGGCAGAAATGTGAATCTCCAACCACATACAGTATCTGAAGGAAACATACATTCATACAAATTAGTCACCAAATCAAAAAGTTATGAATTATTATGAGATTGCATTCCAACTCATGCTGTTGGTGTTAAAAACACCATATAGTCAACATAAAACAGTATTTTAAACTTTACCAAAATGTAGGGTGGGGCTAGATTTTCTTGATCATCAATGGAGTCACATTCTATTTAATGACTTAGCATGCAACCAGAAATCTGCATAGTGAATTCAATTCTCAATTCATTTTGTCTTTAAAAGGAAAAAAATACTATGACCAGATTGAACAAAGCTGAAAGAATCTTGTATTTCAGGGCAGGCCAAATGGTGATCAATGCTAAAGCTCCTCAGGTTTCACTGCTCTTCCAGGAAAACAAGTCAATGCACTTACATAAGCCCAACGTCTGATATTCACCTCAATTAAGAATGCATGTACTGGAGTTAAACTTGTGTGTGGGTGATGTCATTAAAAGTCCCACACTGCATTAGATTCACAACCAGCTGGCACTGCAGGGACCTGAATCTATACGCCATCTCTATTCAAATCAATACCCCTGACCAGCACAAATACACTATCATGACTGATAGTAACACTTTGGAGGGAGACTGAAATGCTGAAATGACATATGTGTGTGTAGATCTGCACAATTCTGGATGTTTTAGAATTGTATTTGCTTCAATAATTTTTTTTATGTTATATTATTATATACAGTGCTCAGCATATACGAGTACACTTCTCACAAATCTGTCTTTTAAATTCATATTTTTATTAGGAAGCTATACAAGATTATATTTGTGCATATACATTAGATTAGTCAGCACTGAAGCCAAACTTGAAGCTTATCTAACAAAATAACTTACGATAACGGTTCAAAAACTAGTACACCCAAATTAATATGTTAGAGAAAAATATAAAATACAATAAAAAAGGAAAAATCAAGAAAAAAAATTGTTTTAGATTTTTTTATATATGTTGCTTGAGTTTAATTGTATTAACTTTCAGTTTCTAAATATGTTTGGTGACTAAAATATTACTTTAATAAACATATCTGTTTATTAAATCTGTTTTGTTTAAATGCACCAAAATACATTGCCTATATTCACTGGGAAATGGATAAATATATTCATTTTCAAAACGAGGTGTTCAGTTGCTGAGCACTGTATGTTAAATTCATTTAGTAAAAAAACTCACTTTGAATGAAAGATTCAAGAACTCACTCAAAATGTTATGTTTCAGTCTTGGTTAAATCGTTTTTATTTAAACAAATAAATAAACATGAGGGGCGTCACGGTGGCGCAGTGGGTAGCATGCTCGCCTCACAGCAAGAAGGTCGCTGGTTTGAGCCCTGGCTGGATCAGTAGGCACTTCTGTGTGGAGTTTGCATGTTCTCCCCGTGTTTGCGTAGGTTTCCTCCGGGTGCTCCGGTTTCCACCATAGTCCAAAGACAAGCGGTACAGGTGAATTGAATAAACTAAAGTGGCCGAGTGTTGGGTTGTGGCTGGAAGGTCATCCGCTGCATAAAAACATATGCTGGATAAGTTAGCGCTTCATTCTGCTGTGGCGACCTCAGATTAATAAAGGGACTAAGCCGAAAAGAAAATGAATGAATAAATAAGCATGATTAAAGGTTGTTTGCAAACAATGCAAATGCTACAACCTTTATAAGTCACAATTCTTTTAAATAGTAAAAATAATATTAGAGATCAGTGTCAGATATTTTAATAAAAAGAATTGTGAACATTTTTTTATTAGGAAATGGATGTTTTAATGATTTTCACAAACTTTGGTCTCATGAGTCTCGATTTCTGCTGTGACATTCGGATGGTAGGTTCATAATTTGGCATCAACAACATGAAAGCATGGATCCATTCTGCCATGTTTATGGTTCATTCTGGTGGTGGTGGTGTAATGGTGTGGGAGATTTTTTCTTGGCACATTTTGGGCCCATTAGCATCGTGTCAACGCCTGAGTACTGTTGCTGACCATGTCCATCCCTTTATGACCACAGTGTACCTACCCATCTTCTGATGGCTGCTTCCAGCAGGATAACGCGCCATGTCATAAAGCGTGAATCATCTCAGACTGTTTTCTTGAACATGACAATGAGTTCACTGTACTCAAATGGCCTCCACAGTCACCAGATCTCAATCCAATAGAGCACCTTTGGGATGTGGGGGAACAGGAAATTTGCAGTTCGGTAGTTCTGAAGGCAAAAGTGAGTCCAACCCGGTACTAGTAAGGTGTACCTAATAAAGTGGCCGGTGAGTGTACATGTTATACAAATAAATTATAGGTATTTATTAAAAGATAAAGTCAATTTAACGTAACGTTAGAAGAAAAAAACACAAAAAAAAATTCATTATAATTATCTGGACATATAAATTGTAAAGAACAAAACAAAAAATCACTGCTGTTTTTTACAGCACAATAGACAATGCAATTAGAATGCAATTCTGTTGAATATATATTTTTTTATTATTGTACAGTTGGAAATGTATTTTTTTGACCCTGAAATACATACTTAAATATATTTTGGTGGTTAAAATAAAACATTTTCAATATTAAAATACATTTTATTAACCCTCACAGTCACAAAATATATATGACATACTGTATATTTAAAATATATATTAGCTAGAAATATATATACATTTTTTAACTGTATGCAACTTGAATCTCTAGCTGGAGTTAGTGTATAAGTGTGCTGTTGAAACTCTATCGTTCGGATATTTCCAAGGACGAGGCCTCACCCCTGACCAGTACTGATTTTACATCCTCGCTCAGAAACAGAGTCAGCATTACACCAGCAAAAAGTGTTCTGCTGAGCCAGCCGAAAGAAAGAATACAGAAGTCATGAATGAATGCAGCACTCTCGACGCAGGGCACGAAAGAGACCAAGAAGAAAAAATTTAAGTTGTAAATGCTAGATGGTGAAGGAAACACCATAAGATTGTAAAGCGAGGGGAAAAAGAAGCTAAAAGCACACACACACACACACACACACACATACACACACACACACACACACACACACACACACACAAACACAGAGAGAGAGAGAGAGAGAGAGAGAGAGAGATGACAGAGAAAGCTTTAGACTGCAGTAGATGCAAGAGGGAGGCGATGCGGAGATAGCACTGACGTCTCAGACGAATGTCTATACTCATGCAGAGACATTAACTACGGCACTGCATAATCCAGAGCTGCTGAATAATTCATATAGGATGACCTATTCATCAACTCTCAATGAGTCAGTCAGAGTTGCCTGATTTATTATAGTTGCCCAAAACAAAACAGACGAAATTTTCAAGTAATCATACTCTTGTGTATTTGTATGATAACGTGTAAAACAAAAAGATAAATTATAATACACTGTTAGGAATATTTAATAGCATAAAGACAATTTCTATAATTTTTAAACACTTTTTTTACTCCAATAAATATTTCTATATTTTATTTTTAAAAATCACATACCTGAAAGGCTTAGCTAAAAGTAAAATAAATGAAGGTAAATAATAATAATAATAATAATAATAATAAGAATAATAATAATAATAAGAAGAAGAAGAAGAAGAAGAAGAAGAAGAAGAAGAAGAAGAAGAAGAAGCCCCTTTTTACAAGATATAAAATAAGTCTTTGACATCCCTAAAGTGTCTGTGTGCAGTTTTAGCTCAAATTGCCCTACAAATAATGTTTTATAACTTTTTGAAACTGCCCCGTTGTGGTGACTGTCGCTTTAAATTCAAATGAGATTATGCTCCCAGCCCTTTTTTCAAAAGAGGGTGGATCTATGAACACCTTTGTGTCAGCATAGTGGCAGATTAAAAACTCTAATGGCGGATGGCTGCTTCTCACTCAGGGCTGTCTAAGCTAATGAGGGAGAGATCGTCACTAATGGGCGGGGCTTTACCCCTTTGATGACACGTACAAAAGAAGAATGTCAATCAAAGTGTTTCAGTAGACTGTTTTTATCAAGTGTGATTATAAAAAATACAATTAATAAATTTTTACCATTAAAGGCTGATTATATTTATAGACTGTTGCCTCACAACTGTGTTTAAACCCCTTTTAAAGATG
>CAIGQZ010032545.1:1328815-1358520 GCA_903798205.1 Danio tinwini
AGAATAGAATAGAATAGAATAGAATAGAATAGAATAGAATAGAATAGAATAGAATAGAATAGAATAGAATAGAATAGAATAGAACATTTGCATAGTAATAGTGTCATACCTTCTCATAGGGGTCAGAGTCATAGTTGAGGCCTATGCCACAGTCATCTGTGATTTCAGACAGATCTTCATCATCAAACTCCTCCAGACTGATGTCATGAGCCGGCCTGCAGACAACAACATGAAAAATAATCATGAGCACACCAGGTCTCTCGTTAGTGGAAAGGTTCATTAATAAATCATGATTTCCTGAATTGTACAGAATTCAGCAGCTTTGAATAAGGCTTAAGTTTAGAAAATATCATCAGCTCATTGCATCTGTGATACACTTGCTAATATAGAGAAAGCTGTGTGTGTGTTTGTGTGTGTGTGTGTGTGTGTGTGTGTGTGTGTGTGTGTGTGTGTGTGTGTGTGTGTGTGTGTGTGTGTGTGTGTGTGTGTGTGTGTGTGTGTGTGTGTGTGTGTGTGTGTGTGTGTGTGTGTATGTGTGTATGTGTGTGTGTGTGTGTGTGTCTGATTTGAAATATGAGCTGCCAAGATATATTAGCTGATTCCACACACACACAGGTCACGGCCCTAAGAAATCCACAAGGTCACTTATATATATGCACACACACATACACAACTGACATGCACACACAGAAATAAATTACACAAGGGGTGGTGGCTTTTACAAGATACACATTTGAACTTTAAGGGCTCTAACTTGAAATTAAAGGGTTCTTAAAATGTAAACTATTGTACTGTTTAATAATATTTATACCTTTATACCTTCACGTTCATTATTTATAAATGGGTTAGCATGTTGCTAAATAAGGCCAGCTTCTGTTCTGCCTTCTTTAAGCTCTTTTTTTGCTCAGCAAAATGCATTAACCTGGATATTGGTGTTTGCTAGCCACTAACGCAGGGCCGATTGGATCTGAGCTGAGCTCCTCATGGCTGACAGCAGTGCTGCAATGCAGCTTTTCACAGCCAGAGCAACACAATCACACAGATCTGTAACATATGGAGGATCCAAGACAGAACAGGAGAAATGAGGAGGAGGAGAGAGGCTTATTCACTGGGTGCACTAGTCTGAAAATATTGACAGTTTTAGTATAGATCAGGGACACACAGCACTTATATTTGTACAGCTAATACTGCTAAGATTGTTGACAAAACATAATGACAATGATGACATGAGATGAAAAAATTGTTATATAATAGTTAATTTAGGATTTAAATTCTGATAAGTTGCTTTCAAAATTAATAATACAGAATGTACAATTATAAGGGTCCAGGATGCTTTATAATTGAAATGGTCCTCTAATAACCCAAAAGTGCATCTTAGTAATGTTGTATTTTTAAAATGAAATAGAAAAATAGAAAACAGATGTAGTGAAACTGAATTTCTGAGTTTCTGATCATCTGTGATATATGAAGCAATATCATCTCTGCACTTCATAAAAACAGTTTTATAAATAATTTACACAGTGATGAAATGCTTTCTGGATGTTGTTTTGGTCCTTTAATGAATTCTGTAAGCATTTTTCATTCACTCTATTCTTTTTTACTTACAAGACTCATTTAAGTGAATCACATTGTGAGTCAATAATGAGTCATTTTGTTCTAGATTGCTATGAATGTCCATGCTATTCCTGGTCTTTAACAAAACATGTCAGATAAACAGATAAACTCATCACAAGCTATATGCAGAATATCAGCCAATGAATAAAAATAATAGAATCAGTATCCAAAATGACCACCAGGATTACCCTTCATTTCACATGCAGTATGAAGTTATGTCAAACTCTTTCATGTGCATTTATTTCAGAAGTCCTGTTATAATATTGACATAGTGGCATTTACTAAATCCGTCTTTCTTTTTTTTGCTCTGAAATTGCGCTGACTTCACCTTAATCTGATCTCATCCTGATCAATTACACAAGTGCACTTCCTATTTCTCTAATGTTGGCAAAATGTTCTCAGATCTGTAGCCCAATGATCAAAACTAAATAAAAACATATAAAAAAATACAACGAAACAGATACTTTACAGAGCACCCCATAATCTCAATCTCATCATCTAGCACAATTTCATCATTGGACTAAACTATGAAATATGCAAAATAATTGAAAACATTTAATATCATTAGGCTGTCTCTATTTCAGAGGTCACCACAGTGGAATGCACTGCCAACTATTCCAGCATATGTTTTACGCAGCGGATGCCCTTCCAGCCACAACCCAGTACTGAGAAACACCCATACACTCTCGCATTCACACACACACCCATTAACAACAGCCAATTTAGTTTATTCAATTCACTTAAAGCGCATATCTTTGGACTGTGGAGGAAACCGGAGCACCCAGAGGAAACCCACGTGAACAAGAGGAGAACATGCAAACTCCACACAGAAATGCCTACAGGCCCAGCCGGGACTCGAACCAGCGACTAAGCCACCATGCCGCCCTAATTTAAAACATTTCAGTCAAATATAATTGTCAAACCTGTGAGAGAGAGAAAAAAAACAACCCACTGAAATAATCTAAAAGTAAACCGCTTCCACCGGAAAACCACAGGCAAAAACATATAAGCAAAACAGTCCTTAAAACATTTTTTTGGAGTTACATAAAAAATGTATTCTCCAAAATAAAATATTAAATATTAATTCTGTGTGTCTATTTCAACACCAAATGTTGTAATCAACCCTGTAAATCCACTGATATTGAAACATTTTACTCCCCCCAAAATTGTATAACTCTGACTCAACCTAACAACATTAAACTACACTAATCAAGATAGAAATTGTCATTATTCTTTTGTGACAACACAAAATTAAATGGCTTGTCATAAACAGGGTTTCTGAAAATTTCATTAAGTCAAATTTAAGACTTTAAGACCTTTTTAAGTCATTATTAATTAAATTTCAGACTTAAATGGGGCTAAATGCTAAGGATTTTTTTTCTAATGGCCCAGTTGAGGAAGTGGAAAAGACTTTTACTTGCCCCATCAAAAAATAAATAAACAAAAAAATATATATATTAACCACATTTTAAATAATGTGTCAAAACAAGCATTTTTTGTCAACATAGATTTTTTATAAGCTTTAATAAATATAATAGACTAAATATCAATAAGTTTACATGGACATGGTATAAATAATACCCATTTAGAATGATTTAAGACCTACAAGACTTTTTAAGGCCTAAAATGTTTGATTTGAAAGACATTTTAAGACCACACGGACACTGATAAACTAGAGCATGTTAAAATTGTTGCCTCAGTGTCTTGTCCATCAAACCGCGATGCACAATGTAAAATCAAGTGTGTGTAATCTGCTGATGTGTGTGACCTGTGGGTCAGACTGCAGATGAGTGGACAGGAGACTGAAATCAGGGATGCCAGGCTAACGTTGACACTGGCACTGCCTTCCTCCTTTATTTTCGCCAGCAATAACTGGCAACCCTGACTCTGCTGGACCACAATCTGCTATAAACCATTTCTCACCTCAGAGCAAACAAAGGGTGATAATTTGCTGTGTAGATTTTTCCATGCTTCTAACAAGCTGTGTTTGTTTCTTCAGTGACTCCTAGTAAACAGTAGTAAACCTTTAGCATATAAAACTGAATGAAGTGAAATGAAAATGCAATTACAATTAAAGCTAACGATACATTTACTTTATTGCACCTAGTTCATAAAGCCTCAAACATACTAAAAAATTATTTTGCTGGTTATTTAAAATTAACCGAAACAACCTTATTTTTGAGGTTTTTAGGGGTAAGACAACTTGATTGTTTTATATTCAAACTACTTACATTTGTTAAGTTAATTTAATCGATTTGTGTGGAATGGACAACATCAGGCACATGCAGAAGTGGGGGCTTTGGGTGCTTAAGTCCTTGCCCTTTTTTCTCCTGGAGAGAAAGTGCCCTTTTTTCCTAAGGATAATAATTATTCTTGAAATACTACTATTAATATAATATATGTATGCTAATGCATGTTTTAAGGACCGCTTTCCCTGTCAAACAATAAAATAACAAAATTTTAAAGTATATCTTGGTTTTAGTCTAGCCGCTCCAAGCGAGACTCGAACGGACAATTTGGAAAGAAATGCCACATGCGAGGCGAACGCTCTAGCGAAGACTCTATTTACATTGATACTCTCGCCTCAAAAGTAAGGTGTCAACAGTGGAGTAACGTCTATCAGCGCCTGTGCCAACTCCTTCATTCGCATTGCACACGGACTGCATCTAGGCCATAGCTTTACAGTCTGACCCATACACACAATGCAGACGGAGTGTGTGTAAAACATATATTACTAGCTGACCTCTGTTACAACAGCGCGATATGATCGACAGAATCGCCGATGTAAATTCATCCGTCATTCATCTTCATTGTGTGTAGGTGAGTAACGATTAACAAAAGAATATTTTACGTCAGCTATTTATACCAAAGTATAAAAGCAAATAGGCTATTTTGTCTGGCTATTTTATAAATAGGCTATTTTACATCCTCCTGATTAACAACTATGTAATGAGTTAGCTAAAGTTTAGTCAGGGAAATATCATAGGCATACAGGCTAATGTAATGGAGAAACGACAGCTGGATAGTGAAAACATTGCCCTCTTGTTTTTGCAGTCACACATAATATATAAGGTCAATTGAAGCTATAAAACATGTACATATAGGCTAGCTGTGGAAGTCATTGGTTTTCAGTGTGTCCTACATTCTTCGAAATATTTTATTTTGTTCAACAGAAAAAAAAACTCAAACAAAAATAGATTGAAAAGGGATAGTTCACCCAAAAATTTACTCACCCTCAAGTGGTTCCAAATCTTTGTTTCTTTATTTTGTTGAAGACTAATGAATAAAAGATTAAAAGAGATATTTTAAAGAAAGCTATAAACTTTAAATCATTGACTTCCAGAGTAGGAAAAACAAATACCATGAAAGTCGGTTACAGGTTTCCAGCTTTCTTCAAAATATTACTTTGTGTGTTCAACAGAAGAAAAAAAAAGTCAAATGGGTTTGGAACAAGTAAAAGGTGAGTAAATGGTGGCTGAAATTTCAGTTTTAAATTAACTATCCTTTTAAGGGTGAGTATATGGTGAATTTAGGGTGAAATCTCCTTAATAATCTCATTATAATATATTTTATTTAAGTACAATTATTACTATTATTTAATAAAAAGTGTCATTTTTTCCATTTGAGCCCCTGCCCCTTAAAAAGGTCTCTGCACGTCCCTGGACAACATGAATAGATTGTGTGGACCACTGCATTTTTACAGTATACTGTATATTTATACATTGTTTAACAGATGACTTAGGTAAGGTTTTGTTGATTTTGGTAACACTTTAGTTTTCACAGTATTAACTAACCATTAACTAACACTACTAGGTTAATAAACTAGGTTTAGGTTTTGGGATTAGGGATGCAGAATAAGATCATACGTTATAACTACTAATGAACTGTATATATATAATAATAGTAGGCAGGTAATAAGCCACAATAGTAAATAACACCAATTTTGACCTAAACTAAAGTACTACCTTGATTTTTTTCTTCTGCAAAAAATATTAATGTTCTGTTATATGACCATGGACCACAAAACTAGCCAAGAAATTAAGCTTTATGTATTATCTGAAAGCTGAATGAATAAGCGTTCCATTGATGTATGTTTGTTAGGACACGGCAATAATTGTCCGACTATATAAAATTCTGGAATCTGAGCATTCAAAACCTATGAAAAAGATTGAGAAATCGTCCTTTAAAGCTGTATAAATTAAGCTTGTATCAATGCATATTACTAATAAATTGATTTACTTACAGTAGGAAATTAGCAAAATATCATCAAAATATTACAGGAAATATGATCTTTAATTATGCCCAATTCCAGTTTTACCCCTTAGCCCTTCCCCTTACCCCTACTCCTCATTTTGCGTGTTCACGTCAGGGTGTCCCAATTCTCTTTAGCTTTAAGGCGTAGGGCTAAGGGGAAGGACTAGATAGACTTGAAATTGAGATTTTCCAGGACCACACTAGAAACCAACGAGTATAAAAATTTCCCAGAATACACCAGCTACAACGGCAACATGATTGCACACAGGATTAAGGAGATGCACAAATTTATGTATTTTTTGGCATTATTAATTATTTTTACAACAAACAACTACATTTTAATACATTCCTAATGCCGTTCATATTTTACAGGCATGCTTTTTTATTTAAAAATGTAATTATTTCATTATTTTGGCATATATATATATATATATATATATATATATATATATATCACTTGAAAATACACAAGAAGGCATTCATTCATTCATTCATTTTCTTTTTCGGCTTAGCCCCTTTATTAATCGGGGGTTGCCACAGTGAAATGAACCGCCAACTTATCCAGCGTACACTCTTGCATTCACACACACTACGGCCAATATAGCTTATTCAATTCACCTAAAGCACATGTCTTTGGACTTGTGGGGGGAAACCGTAGCACCCGGAGAAAACCCAAGCAAACACAAGGAGAACATGCAAACTTTACACAGAAATGCCAACTGACCCATCCGGAGCTCAAATTAGCAACCTTCTTGATGTGAGGTGACTGTGCTACTCACTGCGCCACCGTGACGCCCTTGGAATTACATAAATAATCAATATCAATACAAGCAATTTAGTTTTGATCTGGATCCATGAAATGTGTCGAGATTCCTTTAATACTGAAAAAAATTAACTATATTTCTCAAACCTCTGCCAACACGTCATACTGATTAAACCACCATTTACAGGGATTTCCAATGCTGAAAGTATTTCTACATGAGCCTCTAATGACCTTCCCATGAGATGAAACATGGGAGTTTGAAAATAATCCCATATACACGAGAAAAACGTCAAGGATCCAGACAGTGGATTGTGTGCTTTGAAGGAGCGTTTTAATGAGCTTCCATTTAATCACTGAAATATCAGAGGATTTAGAGGAACGTCACTCCTCTGTGAAAGTCAACCCAAGCAAGTGTGTGTGTGTATGAGTGTGTGTTCACTCACAACCCATGTTCAGATCTAAGCTGTGGCTTGAGTGCAGACAGTACAGGAGCTCCTGGGAGAAGCCGAGCTCTATACTCTCTAGAAGCACTCTGTTATATTAGTTACAGTCTCACAGTGATTCATGAATTATGAACAAGAAGACAAAAAAACTGATCTGGCAGCAGCGGTAATAATGGGATGCATATGCAAACCCATTTATATTAACCTACGATGTGTCTAAGATGTTTGTTTCAAGCATATGTTAGTGTTTTACATCAAAGAAAATAACTGTATTTTTAACAGAAATGTGTATAATTCATTCATTCATTTTCTTTTCAGCTTAGTGCCTTTATTAATCCAGGGTCGCCACAGCGGAATGAACCGCCAACTTATCCAGCACATGTTTTACGCAGCGGATGCCCTTCCAGCCGCAACCCATCTCTGGAAAACATCAATAACACTCATTCACACTCATACACTATGGACAATTTAGCCTACCCTATTCACCTGTACCCCATGATTTTGGACTGTGGGGGAAACCGGAGCATCCGGAGAAAACCCACACGAACGCAGGGAGAACATGCAAACTCCACACAGAAACGCCAACTGACCCAGCCGAGGTTCGAACCAGCGACCTTCTTGCTGTGAGGCGACAGCACTACCTACTGCCCCATTGCGTGGAAATGTGTATAATGAGTAAGTCTATATTTTAAAACTGCAACATGTAAAAAAACACACAAAACAACCCTAAAAAAAATGATAAAGAGCTCAAAAGTCAGGTTACAGAAGTAAAAGCTCTTATCTTTCTCTCTAAGTTGTTAATAATTTATTTTATCTGCTTCTGTTGAACACATTTGGCATTAATGCAACTTACTTTTTAAAACAATGCAGAAAAAACAACATTACAAATAATGCTGTACAGAAAATTCAACCAATTGATCTTCTTATGCTGTCAATATACTTCAATATTCAAACATGTTGATATTTTGCAGGCAACACGGTGGCTCAGTGGTTAGCACTGTCGCCTCACAGCAAGAAGGTCGCTGGTTTGCGTCCCAGCTGGGTTAGTTGGCATTTCTGTGTGGAGTTTGCATGTTCTCCTTGTGTTGTGTGGGTTCCTCCGGGTGCTCTGGTTTCCCCCCACAGTCCAAAGAGATGCGCTATAGGTGAATTGAATAAACTAAAGTGTAGTAAAACAACTACTAAGTGGCTGTAGTGTATGAGTGTGAACATGAGGGTGTATGGGTGTTTTCCAGTACTGTGTTGCAGCCGGAAGGGCATCCACTGTGTAAAACATATGCTGGACAAGTTGGAGATTCATTCCGCTGTGGCGACCCCTGATTAATAAAGGGACTAAGCCGAAGGAAAATGAATGAATGAATGATATTTTGCAATAAACTTGAAATTGACACAAACAACTGTAAATTTATAGTTTTATAGTCCTACATTTTTAATTTGGCTGTGCTATTCATAATGCTTCATGGGATTGTAGTGTTTTTTTCTTTCATGAAAGCTGTTAAGTACATAATTTTTCATATACTTTGCATTAACACTCAAACTAAACTTTTTATAAAATACATATTCAATAAATGAATAGGTAACATACTTCCGGAACAACACCTGCTGAACAAATTCATGGTGTTGATACATTTAAAAAATAAGGTTTGCTGTTTGTTCAAACTTCTTATTTAAAATAAGCTGAAATGACAATTCTTGAGGTTTTTTTTGAGAGGGGGACTTAATTGTTTAATGATCAAAAACTAATAATCACTAATAATTATTAATAATAATCACTTAATTCCTTCATGTTGTCTCAACACAAGTTGATTGTGTGGAACCCAGCATTTTTGACAGTCTAACAATAAATAGACTTAATATTATTAATTTTAAAATAGACAATACAAGACAACACTTGGTAACATTTTATTATTTCTAGTACCTTGTTGATTCTGTCACAAGGGATGAAGGCAGTTCTGAAGGCAAAAGGAGGTCCAACCCGACACTAGTAAGGTGTGCCTAACAAAGTGGCCGGTGAGTAAATATAAGTTGCATATAAGTATTCAAACTAACTGTTCACACATTTGCCGTGAAAAGAAAAAACAAATAAAATATGAAAATGTGTACAAAATTCTTACATAGATTCCCTTTACGTAGGTGTGATTGAATAGACAAGGACATAAAAAGAAATAATTTCATGTCCTATCTTCAGAACCGCAGATGGGGTGTTACTCGTATAATTATTCAAAGATGAAACATCTGTTTTCTCAATGAACTACTAACCTTTACACAGAAAACCCTATCAATCTTATAAATGCAGAGATTATTTATTACGATTCAACCATTTAAAAGCTTTTGATGGTTACTCATGACTGACTGTGTTTTGTACAGTGCTCAGTCAGTCATTCACTCACAATGCCTAAGACCAAACACAGCTGTGATCTGCAGAAAGGGGCTACTGAGCTTCACAAAATGGGAAGAAAATAGCGAAACACAGAAAATGCCTGTTTCCACTATCAGGGTTATAATGAAGAAATTCCAGTCAAGTGGAAGTGTTATGAATTATTCTGTAGAGGACATGTATCTGTCTGTCAGGAGGATGAATCAGGGAGAAAAAAATCTCCAAAAGTCACTGCTACAGAAGTTAGTTGGGTCTTGGGGTTGATAAAGTTGCCAAAATTACAATCTGATGTTATGTAAGTGTTTCAAGAAAAACATCTGTTTCTTTCATCTAAAAAGAAACTGAATTTAGTTTTTTTTTTAAGAATTTTCAGGGTTTTTCTTTTCAAAAGCTGTGTTGGGGAGACTACAAGTGTAGCTACATGTTTCAGTAGCTCAGCAACGTATGCTAAAATGTAGCTTTTCCAGCTAGCTCCTTTTTCAGCAAGAAGAGTGTCTTGAAAAGAGCTACCGCACATTTACAAGATCACAATAGTGTCTTACAGCCATCTACTGGTAAATCACACATTTCATGGTTTTATATTTATTCATTATAGTTATTTTGTAAATAATATTAAGTAAAACAGTTGAAATTCGATCTACAAATTATTCTAACAGTCGGCAAGTAACCTGAAGTCATTTCTTACCCAAATGGAGCCATATGTCAAGTTTTTGTTGTTGTTGTTGTTGTTGTTGTTGTTGTTGTTGTGTGCTTCATTCATTCATTTTTCTTCACCTTAGTCTCTGATTAATTAGAGGTCACCACCGTGGAATGAACCGCCAACTATTCCAGTATACGTTATACACAGTGAATGTCCTTCCCAGCACTAAGAATACAGTGTGTTTAATCTAAGATACTTAAGATTACACTACTTAAAACGAATGTTTATTCACATTTTTGTAATGTATGCCTTTGTGAAAGAGTAGCTTCAATTTAACTAGCTACTATAGAAAGTAACTTGTAGTGTAGCTGACTACATTTTAAAAGTGTGGAGCTACTTTTCCAGATTGAGTAGCTCATAGCTTAAGCTACAGTTTTGAAGTAGCTTCCTCAACACTGTTGTTAAGGTTTTGAGCAAAAAATGTAAACGTTAAACAGTGCACACATTTATTTCACAGTCCTCTTTGCTCATATTTACCAAAACTGCCAATATTGGTGGATGGCACTCATTCATTCATTCATTCATTTTCCTTTGGCTTAGTCCCTTTATTCTTCAGAGGCCACCACAGTGGAATGAACCACCGACTTATCCAGCATATGTTTTACGCAGCGGATGCCCTTCCAGCTGCAACTTAATACTGGAAAACACCCATACACTTTTACACACAGACTCATTTACTATGGCCAATTTAGGGTGCTTTCACATGTCGTTCGGTTCATTTTGTCCGCACCAAGGGAAACAAATGATACATTGTAGCTTTTTTCTGCTGTTTTTCGGTCCTTTTTACACCACACTGATTGCTTTGGCTCGAACCAGTTGAAAAGAACCAAAATGCAGTCATGTGACAAAATGCACATCACTCATTGGCCAGATGTTATTGAACGTATTTTCTAAACTGCTTTTCGATTGGTCAGAACTAACATGCGGGAAAATGTCAATAGAACTCCTGCAAGTAAACAAACCGGCAGACACAAAATGTCACTTTTTACTATGGAGGGACGACTGTGCTGGCTGATTGTATCCCTGGTATACTATATAGTTTGTATACTGTACATCACTTTAGACAAACTATACATTTTGAGAATGAAGCGCAGGTGTGGCTGGAAAACAATGTTTTAATGCATCGTAAACGGTGAATGTGCATCGCAAGCCCCTTAGGCGTGAATAAATTTTGCTAAGCTGCGACATGGTCATCTTCTGGAAATATTACCAACGATCCATCAGGTAATGTTCTTCCCTCTCTCTCTCTCTCTCTCTCTCTCTCTCTCTCTCTCTCTCACACACACACTCTGTTTAAAACTGTTGGTAAAGCGATGTCAACAAATATTTTTCCTCCACGTCCCATAATGCACAGCGCATTGGACTATGGCAGCTGGATTAGTCCAAAAAAGTGCAAGACTTTTTGCGGTTGGGTCTGTTCTAGTTTGGATCATGTTTTCCTCTTTAAGGAGGTCTCGGTATGCTTTTTTGGTTCGCTTTTGGTGTGCACTGGAGTGAGATTGCTACATTCACACCTGCCTAAACTAAACGCACCAAGAGGGAAAACAAACTCTAGTGCGATTCAACCAAAATAAATAAGGCATGTGTGAAAACACCCTTAGATTATTCAATTCACCTATAGCACATGTCTTTGGACTGTGGGGGAAACTGAAGCACCCGGAGAAAACCCACGCCAACACAGGGAGAACATGCAAACTCCACACAGAAAAGCCAACTGGTGCAGCTGGGACTCGAACCAGTGACCTTCTTGCTGTGAGGTGACAGTACTGACCACTGAGCCACCATGTCGCCGGTGGATAGCACTGTAACTCTATTTTTACTTTTTATCTTTCCGACAACCAACAGTTGGCTCCTCCAAACCCATTACTCCAAATTACAAATGGTGGAGCATGTTTGAGGCCCTGGGGAAGAACATAATCTGCCAATCATTGACTGTTGCCAAGCAGCGGCTGTTCACAGGGTGATGTCACACCATTACCAGAACACCACTGAGACACAAGGCAGGTTAAGTAGGGTGAGGTCACCTCTGCAGCTGTCACCATGACAACCACTTCCCACTAGAGACGACCTTAATGTGCTGAATCATGCATCTATTCAATAAGCTGGATTGTTTTCAAACAATAGTAACTTCTGGATTGATGCATGCACTGAAATTGTAATTAATTCCAAATGCAAAGTTCAAGGAAGGTGGGAGGCTTGTGTTTAAGTACAATTACAACAATAAACAGAAAGTGCTTATTATGGTAATTCTCAATTCTGACAATAAACAACCATAACATACACACCACAGAACTGATTTGTTTCTTCCTTTGTCCTCACCTCTAAGTCAAAATGAACGTAACGAAATGAGAATTAATCAACGCTAATGAAGCAAATCCTCAGAAAACCCAGCACTTGACTTTAGGTGTCTGCAGTAATTATGAGGAAAGGAGAAGAAAAAAAAAAAAAAGACCGAACTGTAAATGAGAAAAGAGAGGAAGTGTGAAATGTGCATGATGTAAAGGTTACACGGGTCATAGGAGATTTAGTAAAATAGTATATAAAGTTGCTAGGAAAAGGATAAAAGATGTGTTCATGTTTGGGAGCATCTTTAAAGGGCACCTAGGTTACCACTTTTTCCAGATTTAATATAAGTCTTTTGTGTCTCCAGAATGTGTCTGTAAAGTTTCATCTCAAAACACCCATCAGATTTTTTATTATACCTGTCATAAGTTTCTACTTTGTAGCATTTAGCATCAGCTGGCGGTTTTTGTGTACTGGCAGCGGCTCCCTACCTCGGCTGCGTCAGACAACAGACAAACACGAAGGAATAAACACGTAACGGTTGTGAGGAAAAACTACAGTAAGAATCTTACCAATAAGTATTTGATGCATGTTGTGGAGTTGCAAGGATGAGTCACACACAATGTCGTTACAAAGTTCACGCCCACACACAAATACTCACACACACACACACACACACACACACACAGCGCTAACTAGGCAGGCACACACACAGACAGCGCATGTTTAGATTTGCACTGTTTTTGCACGCAAATGTGACTGGATACAGGTTAATCTCCACTGCTGTATGGATATCGGTTATGTTAATGTACAAAATAAACCTGATTTAACGTCCACAAACTGGGATTGAAGCGTCTTTTATAATTGTTCTGACATGCGGCCATGGTGATGAAGTAAATCTGAAGTAAATCGCTGTAATTAATTACATGCACTGTTTTAAAACATTTTAACCTTGTAAAACTCTTGATCACATTTGATGATGATTGATGATCCTAGCGAACTGAACAGACTTTTATTTACGGTTGCTTAGTGTGCACATGTACTGGTCCTGTGTCTGGTTGATATGATTATACACGTTACTACGAAGACATATATGCAGCTGTCAATCAATTCGGTGGGCGGCGGGATCGCACTCCTACGTCAAGTTGCGGTCGGTCTCCACCACTCCAATTGGTCCACCGTTTTTATGTTGTTAAATTGAAAAAAAAGGACAGGGTGTGTTTATATCACACCAATATGACTGTCCATATGTCTGTCCAAACAGCTTGAAAAGGAGATTTTCACCATAGGTGCCCTTTAAATTTAGAACAGGGATATTTTTGGATCATCAAATATTATAATATGATTATTAACATTTCCTCTAATCAATCATGAGTTCAATTTGTTGACTAAAAAGAATAGTTCACCTAAAACTGAAAGGTGCTATTAATTTACCAAGATGTACGTGACTTGTTTTTGCTCACACTTTATTTTAATGGTCCGTTTGTTGAATTTAAGAAATTAAGTTGCATCTACATGCCAACTAATTCTCATTAGATTATACGTAGACTGTTAGGTTGGGGTTAGGGTTAGTGTAAGTTGACATGTACTTGCAAAGTTTCTTATAGTCTTAAATGTCTGATGTCATCAGCAGATATTAAGCAAACAGTCTACTAATACTCAAATGGACCATCAAAATAAAGTGTTACCTTTTTTTCTTCAGAAAAACCTACAGGGGACTTATTGTGCAAAAATCACGTTTAATAAGGGACTTAAGTACAGTTGTGTGGCAACAGAGTCATTAACATAGACAGCCCTGAATAAGAAGCAGCCATCCGCTATTGGTATTTTCACTTTACATGCCAAAGATCATGTCAGCGACTAAGAGATATTATAAACGAAGAGTTTAGGATGAACACAGGAATCTCCATAGACTATATTTTCTGAGCTACTTCTTTTGACATTTTCAGTTTTTCACAGAGATATGTTAATCTGCCGCCATGCTGATGTAGGTGTTTGTAGTTTACTCTACATACGACTGGGTTGTCATAAAGTAACATTGGGTCAAGTGTGGACATTTTCAATTTAAATACTACTTTTTAACCCAATCGTTGGATTTGTCCATATTTGACCCAATTCTGAGGTTACAATAACCCAGCAGTTTTAGAGTGTATTGAAAATAGTGCTTAGTTTCTTGCAAAGACCAATTGCTTGCTTTACATGACCTCAGTGTATCATCAATAGCCAAAGTTATACATTTTATTTAGCCTGTCAAAGCATTGACTTTTTATTTTTTTGCATTATCAAGGACACCAGTTTCAGCTAAAAAACATTTAATATGGAAAAACAAAAAACACGCATACTGCATGGCCTGAGGGTAAAAAATTTGCACATTTCAATTTTTATGTGAACCACCCTTGTAATGGTATATCTCCCTAATACACATTCACAATACACTGTCAATCATTCAAAGTCGTGTTATGTAACAGATCGTGCGTGACAAACTATCTCTGAGGGCATGAAGCGACTACAAACCAGAAATCCCTGCCAACACTTTCTCTTCTCCTCCTATGAAGAAATTACATTATGTGACTCAGAGCAGAAATGTAGTTAAGATGAATTTCATCACCATCAATATTCTGATTAGACATGCTAATTAGATCACAAGTAGGTTACATAGCATCTTTAAATTGGATTTCAAGTATATGCTTTACATGATGTAAGAATGTCATGTGACAGTCAATCTATTTTAATACTATTCTGATCACATTCTAATTATACACTCACTGTCAACTTTATTAAGTACACCTTACTAGTACCGGGTTGGACCCCCTTTTGCCTTCAGAACTGCCTTAATCCTTTATGGCATAGATTTAACAAGGTACTGGAAATATTCCTCAGAGACTTTGGTCCATATTGACATGACGGCATCACGCAGTTGCTGCAGATTTGTCGGCCGCACATCCATGATGCGAATATCCCATTCCTTCACATCCCAAAGGTGCTCTATTGGATTGAGTTCTGGTGACTATGGAGGTTATTTGAGTACAGTGAACTCATTGTCATGTTTAAAAAACTAGTCTGAGATGATTCACTTTATGATATGGCGCGTTATCCTGCTGGAAGTAGCCATCAGAAGATGGGTACACTGTGGTCATAAAGGATTTTCATATCCCCCACACAATTACACCACCGGCCTGAACCATTGATACAAGGCAGGATGCATCCATGCTTTCATGTTGTTGGCCCCAAGTTTTGACCCTACCATCCGAATGTCGCAGCAGAAATCGTGACTCATCAGACCAGGCAATGTTTTTCCAATCTTCTATTGTCCAATTTCGGTTATCCTGTGCAGATTGTAACCTCAGTTTTCTGTTCTTAGCTGACAGGAGTGGCACCCGGTGTGGTCTTCTGCTGCTGTAGCCCTTCCGCCTCAAGATTGGACGTGTTGTGCTTTCAGAGATGCTCTTCTGCAAACCTCAGTAGTATAGAGTGGTTATTTGAGTTACTGTTGCCTTTCTATCAGCTGGAACCAGTCTGGTCATTCTCCTCTGACTTCAACAAGTCATTTGTGCCCACAGAACTGCCGCTCACTGGATATTTTCTCTTTTTTGGACCATTCTCGGTAAACCACAGAGATGATTGTGCGTGAAAATCCAAGTAGATCAGAAGTTTACTTACTCATACCAGCTCGTCTGACACCAACAAACATGTCACATTCAAAGTCACTTAAATCACCTTTCTTCCCCATTCTGATGCTCGGGCAGCAGATTCTCTTGACCATGTCTACATGCCTAAATGCATCGAGTTGCTGCCATGTGATTGGCTAAATAGAAATTTGCATTAACTACAGTTGGACAGGTGTACCTAATAAAGTGGCCAGTGAGTGTATATATTTTTTTGAAAATACTGTTCTTTTGAACTCCCTCTACATCAAAGAATCTTGACATACTATATTGTTTCCACAAAAACATTAAGCAGCATGACATTTTTCCTGATATTATTGATGCCATTTTACACTATGTACAAAGTAACACTATGTACTGCATGAATAACTCTGATATGTGTTACTGCTTTCTGTTTTTACCTACTGAATCAGATTTTCCTTCTAAACTGATAATTAAAGGGATGTTTCCTGCAAAACTCAAAATATTCAGAAGCCGCTACGAAATGCATGCACACAAACATTTTTATAGTATTTCGGTATTCCAAAGGGAGCAGCTGTAGACTTACATAAACAGCTTATGGAGAGGATGCTTTCATGAATGTGTTCTTCAAAGGATTATTATATTTGTGTGTTATGTGTGTCTCTTTCTGTCCCTATGCGGCATGTGGAAAAGATTTAGGTTCTTATAGAGAGCATCGGCCTTAAGACCACATGTGCATTACCTAAGTACTGCTGAGCCATCATCTCTCTCTATCACACGCAAGTTAGTTTTGGTGGTTTATGAGGTCGGCTTTTCCATAGGCGTAATGCATTTTTACACCTTACCCTAACACTGTGCCCTAACTACACACCACAAAGCAATGCCACGTCATGTGATAAAAGGTATCTTTTCCATGTTAAAACTTGTTTTTGTCCTAACCATTTGCAATGGTAACACACAAAATTAATATTTTAAAAATCCTCTCTATTTCTGTGACATTGTGTCAGAACAACAGCATATACTATACATAAACATATACATATCAGTATTGGGCATGTTCCTTTAAAGAGTAATTAGTTATAGTTACTAGTTACTTCAACTAATTACCAGGGAAAGTAACTATTTATAACTATTTTTATTACTTAAAAAAATCTAATTTGTCAAATGACTATAAAATAAAAATAAAACATTGTACATTAATCTATTCTAATGTTGTTGTGGGACAATGTGAGAGACAACGGCAGCATATCCTTGGCTATATAACTAGATATCATTTAGTTTAATTTTGTCTGAGTATTAAGTGGGGTGGAGAAAAATGAAGTTTTATTTGCTTTGACATTGTGGCTTTGTCTCCTCCTTTGGTAGCAGGGCTCGCATTATCACCTGCGTAGCCACTAATTTTATGGTGGCATGCGAGGCGCTTCATTCAATAGTATTTGGAAGCAGCCTTTATGATGCAAGCTGAGACTGCATCACTCAGCGATGCAATGTCAGACACAATGCACTCAATGGAGTGAGTGACGTCACTGTGACGGGTAGAGTTAGGGGTATGGTTGGGTGAGCGCATTAAAAAGCATTGAATGCAGCTCAGATTGCACTGCACCAGGTCTGCAGCCAGACCCTTCTTACTTCATTAGATTAGAATTACTTGTAACTGACTCTTTTTTTTCCTTGGCATAAGTTGCATGATACATAAACAATCTTGTCTTTCATCTCATTTTGTGGCGACATGCGTGACGATGTGAGGTGCTTCATTAGATTATAATTATATGTCAGCAACGCAGAGAGACTCTTTTTTTTTCCTGGGCATAAGTTGCACGATACATAAACGTTCTTGTCTTTTACTTCAGTGAGGGGAAAAGTAGTGCTTATATTTGCAGTTTGCAAATGCTACCTATGAACTTGTTGGATTTGCCATCGTACTGACTCCTGGTCGTGGTTTGTGCCACTGACAGTGCTTGTGTGAACACCTGCCCTTACTCTGCCTCTGCTTGGAAAACGATGCAAATATACTGTATCTAAGCCAATCACCACATTCTCAGTTACACCACGTTCACAGACACACTAATCATCATCACTGGTTGGTTATGTGTCCCGCCCCAGCCCTAAACACGCACACCCACCTCAGAGAAAAAGAGGTTCTATGGCTGAGAGAGACGCTGCTCGCATATAAACAGCTTCAGTGTTCTCAATTATAGTAACACACATTTTATTGTCAGTAATGGTAACGGCGTTGTAACGGGTGAAACAGTTACTCATTTGATTACTCGTTACTGAAAAAAGTATTGCCATAAGTAACGCCATTTATTTATATCATTCCCATCACTGTTTACTATGGGTGTGACAAGATTAAATCGCGGTGAAAAGTTGTCTCGTGAGTTGTGATGTTATGATGGAGTGTGAGGGTGATTGCTTGAAGGCAGGATTGGATTTGATCTGCAAATAAATTGCTTTGCACACACCTGGCAACCCAGGCTGGCCTCGGAGTTGCGCTTGTCACTCGGTTGGGTGGGCGGGTGTAACAGCTTTTTTACCGGAGTTCAGCAGGTGTCGCATCCAACATAGGCTACAACTACAGCCTCACACATTATGGTTCGTATCCATGCAATGGAATAGCACTTCAGATATGCTGAAAACACAAATGGAATTACGACGTCGAGTATTCCTATTTTAGTCGCATTATTGAAGTGCAGATATGTAAACGCCGTAATTAAACTATTAACACCGTGAAGGACTTTTAGCCGCATTTTGCGACAGGACCTACACACCTGGCGAGTCAGTAAAGCACCACAGATGCACACATCTCTAAACGCACGCAAACAAACACACACAGTCACTGACTGAACTCCTGGAGACTCATCGTCACATCATCATCACGGAACACTCGTTTATACTGTCCGGGAAAAGCTGAATTTTTTTTTCATTCTGCGTGCGGTATCAAACTCCATTAAAACAACTCTCCTATCAGTCCTTCATATTCGCATGATCGCATCCAGTAACTCAGAGTGAGTCACAGGGCCTGAATGAAATCTTGCTAAATGAAAGTGAAACTCATTTATTTAATTAAAAATGAAATACAAAAAATTACATATATTTGTTTCAGTGTGTGGAAATAAGTTTGATATATCATGTGAAATTGTACAGGGGAGAAGCCAGTCGGTAGAGTTTATAGCTAAATATTTAGCAGTGTTTGCATGTCCTTTATGACATAGAATTCATTTAAATAGAAATAAAATACAATTTATTACAATGTTATTAAAAAGCATTTCATTACTGCGTATAATTAATTAAAATAGAAGTAAAATAACATTCATTACAAGTTGATTTAAAGAAAGCACCAAAGTAGTTTTGCGACTTGTTTTTTTTCCCAGTTGAATAAGAGACTATTTTCCATTTATATATTTCATCATTGAGGATTTCTTAAAAATAGTGTAAAAATCTCGTCTTGTCTCGTTCTCGTAAACCCAATTTCGTATCTCGCCTCGTCTCGTAGAGTAGGCATCTTGTCACACCCCTACTGATTACAATGACAAAGATTACCTAAGGTATTGATTATTCAGTCCCCCAATGTGAGTTTAAATACCATTTACATGACATTTATTTCCATACTACTGAAAGCAGCAGTAGATAGTTCACCACAGGCCCTTGAAAATAAAATAGCAAACGGTTTAAAAAAAATGAAAGCCAGAACTATGGTTCAGTGCAAACCAACAACATCAGTCACTTAGTAGCCTATTAATAATGTTAAAGAGGTTTAATATGTTTTGGTGATATTAAAAGCCTTTATTATTTGGTTGGGAGTGGGGTTGCTGGTATTTAAATGTTTCTGTCATGTCGTGTCGTGTTTGGTGCAGACAAACAAATTGCTTGGTGCTGGAATCTTGTCACATCACGTGTTGCTAGAACATGATGTAGCTCTAACCCTACCCATAATACCAAGCCTCACATAAAAAAAATCTCAAATTTTGAACGCCAGAAGAACCCATTAAATATTATGTTTAAGCATTTCGAATTACGAGGACACACAGCATGTCCTCATAAACCACCTCAACATTGTAATACCTAGGTCATACCCATGTCATTATACAAATTTGTGTCCTCATAAACCAGCACACACACCCTATATGTGCACTGAGCCACACTATTCTCCCTGGACAGTGAAAATCCATTCCATAATTTATCCCACACACTGTATGAGAAATGAGGAAATCCTTTCTCCTGTGTATTAATGCTTCATATCTTTCTTTCTTTTTTAAAAAGCATGATGGTAACATTGAAATTAAATGATTTTATTCTAATGAAATACATTGTATTAATTCAAGTGAAATACACCATTTAACTTTCAGCAGTGAAAATGAATCCACACTGAACTGAACTGCACTGAACTGAAAACTCGACTGACAGTTTCAGTTTACTTGAACTTCTATGTTAAGCTGCTTTGACACAATCTACATTGTAAAAGCGCTATAGAAAAAAAGATAATTGAATTAATATTAGTAAAATATTATATCACTATACATGATTGTATTTGACTGCACCACATTAAACCAGGAGACTGAGGGTGAATCGGCATTAGATGGTGATGCTACTTTGTAAAGAAGCACAATACACCTGCACAGAAAACATCCTGTAGTCCTGCATTGTTGTTTTGGGTTGTCAAAATTATACACATAATAACATCAATTTCACAACGATGTGCTTTTGTAGTTGTAGAAATGAAAACCTTAATTATTTTTTAAATGTTTGCATTTTTCAGTACGCCAAAATGCAGTTATTACATAAATGCACTGTAAAAAGTGCTGGGTTCCACACAATTCCTTCATGTTGTCTCGACACAAATTGATTAAGTTAACTCTTTTTTTTTTCTTACAAATTTAAACAGAACATGAAACAAAAAAAAATCAAGAATTGTGCTGATTCAGCTCATTTTAAATAAGCAGTTGGAACAAGCAGCAACAATCATTTTTTGAGTGTGCATTTTATGTATTGGCCAACACATTTTAAAGATGCGTTGTTATTTGACCAGGCAGCATGGTGGCTTAGTGGTTAGCACTGTCACCTCACAGCAAGAAAGTCACTTGTTCTAGTCCCAGCTGGGTCAGTTGACGTTTCTGTGTGGAGTTTGCATGTTTTCCCCGTGTTGGCGTGGGTTTCCACCGGGAAAGTCCAAAGTCATGCGCTATAGGTGAATTGAATAACTAAATTGGCCGTAGTGTATGAGTGTGAATGCGAGAGTGTATGGGTGTTTCCCAGTGCCGGGTTGCAGCTGGAAGGGCATAAGCTGCGTAAAACATGTCCTGGATAAGTTGGTGGTTCAATCCAGCCTCATTAATAAAGGGACAAAGCTGAGGGAAAATGAATGAATGAATGAATGAATGATTGAATGAATGAATGAATGTTATTTAACTAAAGAATAATGTTTGTGTATTTTAAAGCCTTTTGTTCCTGCAGTGCAGTTACTTTAATCATAAGTGAGTGAGACTCTATTCCTCTTCATTAAACTACCATCCTGAGGCATTAAAGAATGGAAACTGCAGCCCGTTACTTTTTTTAAGAAATGACAGGTTTTCGGAAGGACAAAGACTGGATAGGAACCCAAAATTACATTGTAAAAAAAAGCAATAAGGGAAAAAAAGAGGACAAAACGATAGATTAAGAGAACAGCTAGAGAGAATCCACATTCAGCTGACAACAAAACCATTACATGTCTTTTTTGTTAAGCCATCACGTCCTGTTTACAGCGCAGTAGAGTTGACATCATCTGTCCTGTTCCAGCACGTGCCTTCAGATTGACGCTTGACCTGAGACTGACAGACTGTCAAATGTGATGTGAACCAAAGGATTCATTCTGCTGGATATGTTTATCTGTGCGTACATACAGTTGAAATCAGAATTATGTATGTACAGCTCCCCTGTATAGTTTTAATAACTCATTTCTAATAACTGATATCTTTTATCTTTGTCATGATGACAGCACATAAATAGCATCAAAAATACTGTGAAAAATTCCTTGCTTTGTTAAACATCATTTGGGAATCATTTTAAAAAGGAAAAAAAAATTATGAGGCTAATAACTTTGACTTGTATATGCGAAAGTTTTGTTTAGCATAAAGGTGGATGAATCGCTCTGTCCATTTGTGTATTCTGAGACTGAATGTTCCTTGTGAGCAAAAATCCCATTTATTTCTTAAATAAATGTGATATCAATGCACACCCATACCCGAATACACTGACAGACCAGCGTGTCATTACCGCCATGGAGAAAATGAAAATTAACTGTCACCCATAGGATGGTTACAGCCAACAAGTTCCTTCCATCACTGTAAGTGGTTAAATATAAACCATACATGATTTAATGGCATAGCAATTTAAAATGTACTGACATTTATTTAACCATTTTAAATGGCAGAAAGACAAAAAAGTTTATAAAAAAAATTAATTCATTCATTTATTCATTTTCTTTTCAGCTTAGTCCCTTTATTAATCTAAGGTCACCACAGTGGAATGAACCTCCAACTGTTTTACGCAGTGAATGCCCTTCCAGCTACAATCCATCACTGGGAAACATCCAACACCAATTCACCTACACCGCATGTCTTTAGACTGTGGAGGAAACTGGAGCATCCGGAGGAAACCTACGCCAACACGGGGAGAACATGCAAGCTCCACACAGAAATGCCAACTGACCCAGGCAAAGCTCGAACCAGCGACCTTCATGCTGTGAGGTGACAGCGCTACCCACTGCGCCACCGCATCGCCCTAATCAAAAAATTAAAATATGATTTATTTTTATGTTTTAAAGAAAGCTTGTCATAAATGCCTTTATTATTGAGATTTAGACCGCATAAAAAGCTGAATAAAACTTTCCATTGATGTGATTGAACTGTTATAATAGAACAATGTTTGGTCGACATACAACTATTTAAAAATCTGTGATCTGAAATATTTAAATATTAAGAAAACCACCTTTAAAGTTGTGTAAATGAAGTGCTTAGCAATGCAAATGACTAACAAAAACTTAGTTTTTATATATTTAGAGTCAGAAAATATACAAATTTCTCCTTCATATTCTAAAAACAATAATTGTGACCCCTACTGTGTATTTTTGTCAAAAATAGATCTGTGCAACAATTTACTGGGTCACATATACTGCACCAATAGCAGCTGCAAAAACTTAATGATTGTCAAAGATCCCCCCAAAAAAAATCACTTAATGCAGTAACATATAAATAAAGCAAAAGAATAACTGATGATGGGTCATTGAAATATTAGAAAATAATGCACATCCAAAGTGGCATGGTGGCTCAGTGGTTAGCACTCTCGCCTCACAGCAAGTAGGCCGCTGGTTTGAGCCCCGGCTGGGTCAGTTGGCATTTCTGTCTGGAGTTTGCATGTTATCCCCATGTAGGCGTGTGTTTCCTCCGGGTGCTCCGGTTTCCCCCACAAGTCCAAAGACATGCGCTGTAGGTGAATTGAATTACACTAAATTGGCCGTAGTGTATGTGTGTGTATGGTGTGTATGGGTGTTTCCCAGTACTGGGTTGCAGCCTGAAGGGCATCCACTGTGTAAAACATATGCTGGATAAGTTGGTGGTTCATTCCGCTGTGGCGACCACTGATGAATAAAGGGACTAAGCTGAAGGAAAATGAATGAATGAATAATGCACATTCAAGGTGATGCCTTACATCTCGGATGCACATTATTTATTTATTTATTTCATTCTGGAGTTCATTTTTCCACACATTGTGCAGTTTTTTTACCTCAAGGTATTATGCAGAACTGCAGGTTATTATTAACAGTCAGTTGCCAGGTTTTGTTTATAAAACGCTCTTGTCTGGAACATTAATTTAGTACACAGCTTATCTCATATCATTCATTCAATCGTTTTCTTTTCAGCTTAGTCCCTTTATTAATCTGGGGCCGCCACAGCGGAATGAACCGCCAACTTATCCAGCATATATTTTACGCAGCGGATGCCCTTCCAGCTGCAACCCATCACTGGGAAACACCCATACACACTCAGTGGGTAGCGCTGTCGCCTTACAGCAAGAAGGTCACTGGTTCGAGCCCTGGCTGGGTCAGTTGGCATTACTGTGTGGAGTTTGCATGTTCTCCCCGTGTTGGCATGGGTTTCCTCCGGGTGCTCCAGTTTCCAAAGACATGTGCTATAGTTGAAATGGGTACCCTAAAATGTCTGTAGCGTATGTGTGTTTATGTTCTGGTCCTCTAGGTTGGGGGCTGATTTGTTGATCTAATGACCCACCTCGTAAAAATTAGAAGTTGAATAAGCTAAATCGGCCGTAGTGTTTGTAAATGCAAGAGTGTATGGATGTTTCTCAGTGTTGGGTTGCAGCTGTAAGGGCATCCGTTGCGTAAAACATATACTGGATAAGTTGGCGGTTCATTCCGTTGCGGCGAACCCTGATTAATAAAGGGACTAAGCTGAAAAGTAATGAATGAAAGAATTAAACACCAACATGGTACAGCTAAATATCAACTTCGATATAAACAGCCCTGGGAGTAAGTATAAAACATAGTGCAAAACAGCATGCCTATTTGCTTCGAGAAGAGATTACTACCTCACTATTGAGGAATGTCATGTGACTATCAATAGTCTTGCAACTGAAAAGCCACAAGGCAGCACTGACCAATTTAGAGGTGCTTATACATGCATGTATTTATATTATACATACAATCAAGTGTCTAACCACCATTACATGTATTTAAAAATACACACACATATATATGTATAAACACACACACACACACATATATATATATATATATATATATATATTTACACTGTAGAGTACCATATACAGTATGCCATTTTAACCTATAACTATATATATATTATTATTATTTGGCGACGCAGTGGCGCAATAGGTAGTGCTATTGCCTCACAGCAAGAAGGTCACTGGTTCGAGCCTCGGCTGGGTCAGTTGGCATTTCTGTGTGGAGTTTGCATGTTCTCCCTGCGTTCGCGTGGGTTTCCTACGGGTGCTCCGGTTTCCCCCACAGTCCAGACATGCGGTATAGGTGAATTGGGTAAGCTAAATTAGCTGTAGTGTGTGTGTGTGTGAATGAGTGTGTATGGGTGTTTCCCAGTGATGGGTTGCAGCTGGAAGGGCATTGGCTGCATAAAACATATGCTGGATAAGTTAGTAGCTCATTCCGCTGTGGCGACCCCTGATTAATAAAGGGACTAAGCCGAAAAGAAAATGAATGATGAATTAATATTAATATTTGCATGTTTTCCCACGTTTTGAATTATCCATTGCTTTGTATTGTGTTTTAAATTAGGAAAACTTCTGTAATTTTTATTTAACATTCATTAATTTTCCTTCATCTTAGTTGCTGATTTATCAGGGGTTGCCACAGTGGAATGAACCGCCAACTACTCTGGCATATGTTTTACGCAGCTGATGCCCTTCCATCCACAACCCAGCTTGATTAAACATGTTGCAGTCATTCTATGCAAGGACATTACGCATTTTACACTGGTTTTTTTTTTTTTTGACAGCGTAGTCAAGTTAAACTGGAAAACACAAGTATTTTACCCTATTAGCAAAAAAAAAATGCTACAAACCATCCCGCTAAAAGTTTTTGTGATGGAAGTAAATTATGATGCAAACATCTTAACACCTCACAAGTAAATAAATACCCTTGTTCTCTGCACAATTACTACAGTAATACCGATAACAATGTGCAATTACAAGTAGCTCCGCATCACTATGAAGTACTGTTCAATGATGTTACTCAGCTCTATATAATTACACAATTATAAGAACATTATAATATGTGATCATGAATTAAAATGCCGTTATGAGCATCACAACAGGGCGTGGGTCTTTCCAGTATATGCCAACTATCTCAGAGAGAGGATGCGTCAGGCAATGACATGCCAGGCAGAAAAAAACAGAACAAAAATCAATCGTTTGTCCTTCGCTCAATTTCATGTCATGAGCGCGTCATTTACACATATACACAACGCATCCGTGCCACAAACAACAATAATAATGATAATAAAAACAACAAGGGCGTTATTGTTTATCCACATCAACAAATCGAGAATGCTAAGGATCACTGCTTGCGGGTGCTGATGCTGATGCTGCTGATGCTGATTTCTGGATGTGCTTGAGGACATTAGCGCTACGTTAATGATCACATATGAGCCGATTATATGAATAAATATACGGCTAGAGCAGCGGAAACCCCGCGCGCGCCCCAGAGAAGCATTTGCGCGTCTTACCTGCATCCCGGAGGAGAGAGGGAGTGGAAGGTGGAGAGAGAAAACATCTCTGCCCTGTCCGCCATCTTCTTAGTGACTCAAAAACAGAGACTGCAGATGCAGATGTCCGCAGCCCATCCACAGACGCTGGAGAAGCGGATATTAAATATGATCTCGCTTGATTCTGTCTCCTTTTCGCGGCCACGCTGACTGATAACGCCCGCTGGGAATTAGACCATCAAAACGGTCCAATCGCTGATCCGAAGAAATGCGAGTCAGATATCAAAAACACACATAGGTGGCGATGTATAGATATCGATTATCTTGTGTTTCGGTCACACACACCTGCTGGTAAACCAGTGCGCTGTTTGGCGTGATCTGCGCGCATCTGATGATGCTGATGCTGAGGAGGCAGAGGCGCGTGCATGAGGCACAGAAACAGAACAAGCGGGTAGAGCGACGGCAAAGAGCACTCTGTGGGAATGAATGGGCGTGGCTTAGAGATCAGAAGCTGCGACTGATTGGTCAGTTTGATTGGTCATTAGTTTTAATTCGAATCCGTACACCATAAAAGAAATGTTGGTTTCTTGTAAATAAACAAACCCAACCGCTACAAAATATTGCTCAGTTTGACCATATTTGACCCAACACTGGATTGGAATAGGACAGTGTTTCTCAACCACGTTCCATGCTCTGCACATTTCTCATGTCTCCTTAACCAAACACACCTGATTCAGATCAACAGCTCATTAGCAGAGACTGAAAGACCTGTAATGGGTATGACAGACAGGAGACATCCAAAACATGCAGTGTTTTTCATACAAAACTAATTATCTCTCATTATAACAACTATATATAGGCTACTAACCCATAGGCTAAGTTACATCATAAATAAAATAAAAGAAAGTATAACTTTGTTTTTCTCTTTTTTTACGCAGTGGGCCTTTTAAAGCATAAAAACAAAAAAATAAAAATAAAAAAAATCCTTTAAGACAACTGTTTACTGGTAAAAGAATTCAACACTCCGAAAATGTTGTACACCTCTAATATTAACACACTTTTAGATTCCCATTGTTGCACATTTCAGCTGTGTGACTGTCTCTTAGTAAAAAGTCCAGAGCTTATCATTGTTTATCATAAATTGTATCGCGTTTTAATGTAATATCGTTTAAGGGCCCAGTCCTATATAAAAAATGAAGCTTTCAAACTGGAAAAAAGGACTGGGGATTCTACTGGAAAATAAAGGAAATCTGTAATAAACTGTATATCACGTGGTATCAGTCTAAACCTTTTTGGTTCATATTTATTTAATATAATTTGCTTGCTAAGTTCGGATGTATTTGTATGTCAAAAATGAATTAGCCTACTGAAATGAACAGATTTAAACGAATAAGCTATTTTGTGAAAGTAAATCTCCAGAAATGTCTTACAATCTTCTCTGTTGAGGTTTGGTCTGCTGAGCCACGAAGCGCCCTCTGGAGCACGACCGGTGTGTCTCTCCTAAAGCGGTTAGTTGTTGTTGTTGTTAACGGCTCAATAATCGGCCTCCGTATACTGTTTGAGAGCTACGTAAGATTTTGCAGCACGATGTTTCCTGTGGGCAGAACACAGAGACTGTAGCGGATCGACTGCAGCTCAAAATCACAATAAGAAATCAGTGGCTTCGAGCGAAACACGAGCGTTCAGTCAATATCATATCGACTCCTGTGCTTTCAGCTCTTTAAGATTTTACTGCCAAAATACAAGTGCAAAATAATATAACTTTTATTCGTTTTATTACTAACATTATTATCAATGTTATTGTTTATAGTACATATATATTATATATTTCTTATTAAGTAGGCTAATTAATTTTTAATTACATAAATTGAAAATACCAGAAAGTACCATGGTGCTACAATATTTTTTATAGGCTTTTGTTTTATTGACATATGTGATCCTGGACTACATCTCATGTTGAATCTGATTATGTTTTGTTAATACCCAATACATGGGTCACAATTATTTTTTTTAGGTCCAAATTATTAGGATAATATGTAACAAAAAAATAAGATTTTTTTGTTAATTTCCTTCTGTAAATATACAGAACTCAATTAATATGAGTAATGCACATTGCTATGAACAAATCGTTTAGACAATTTTAAAGGCAATTTTCTCAGTATTTAGATTTAGAAACGCTCAGAATCCAGATTTTCAAATAGTTGTAACTTGGCAAAATATTGTCCTATTCTAAAAAAAGTATGAATTATTGGAAATATTATTTATTCAGTATTCCGGCGATGTACAAATCTCAATAAAAAATAATAATAATTGTCACATACGATTCGTTTTGTGGTCCAGGGTCAACTATTTTCTTTTATCAAGAATAAAAATGGGTATAGAAATCATTTAACTGTTATATCTAAGTACAGATGTTTGATGCATCATTGCAGTTCATAGTGGGCAACTGAAGTTGTTAATATTAAAGTTAAACAAAAATTTAATTACAATAATTTGTTAATTTGAATAACAAGACAAAATATAAGACATCGCTAGCGATATTATTAAGCACAACCATGTTTGCTCATATAAAAATAAATAAATCAGAAGCTTAGATAAATCAATGTTAATGAAAGCAGGGTTTGGGTCTTTAACCCTGGTTCTGCCGCAGGGGAGCTGTTCAGTTTTTGGTGCTGAAAGCATTTCTCACAGGAGGACAAACAGCGGCCATACTGGTGGAAGCGGGTAATGCAGGGAACACGGTGTGCCGTCATGAAGGTCTTTTTAGGTCGTGGGCTTTTCTGCATGGACAAAATATTTGCTCACCAACGTTAAGGTCACTGTGGGTGTGTGCTTGTCTATGTGAAAAGCCTATACGGAGAAAGACACAGAGAGTGTGAAAGATTCAGTGCTATAAAACTACTTCTAAAGGTTTTTAATTTAAGCTGTGCAATTTTATCTTTAAATTAATAGTCAAGTATACATCAGAAGCACTTTTTTTTACTTGACTTTGTGAATGAGCTAATTATTGAATTATCATGCCTCAAGGCACAATTAGCTTCTGGTTTTACTAACAAACTAAAGCAAAATGAATGAATGAATGAATGAATGAATGAATTGAAAAACTAGAAGCTGTGGTTACCAGAACTTTACAATTAAAAGTGACAATAAAGTGATTAATAGAATGTGTTTGTTATTACATAAAATATTAAGAAAAAATAAAACAAAATTACATTTAGACTCATTTAAAAAGCCTGAAAACTTACTGAGAATAATGTAAGTTAAAATACTTAACCCCAAAACATGTATTTTTCCAATGATTATGGTCAATAATAGCATTATTATTACAGTATTAGAGTATTACCAACGGAAACATTGTTACACTAACACACAAAAACTATACTATTTACTAATTAGGGCAAAAACTAACAGAC
>CAIGQZ010032545.1:1368360-1378831 GCA_903798205.1 Danio tinwini
TATATATATATATATAAAACAATACTTTTTGGATAGATTTTTGTTTGACACATGGATACGTTTGTGTTGTACACTTAAAGTGCAGCTGTCGTTTGGTGACACTGACATCTAGAGGAAAGTTTTAGAACTGACGTGACATAAAAAGTGTGTCAAAGGTTAACCCAGTAACTTTTCCATAGAAGTCAGTCTGGCTGACACAATGTTAACATTTAACAGTGTAATATGTAATTGCGTTAATGTTTTATTAATTGACGCAATATTTGATTTTAAGATTTCCATCTTGATGTGAAGTCATTTGAAAGTCTTTTTTGATATCTGATATATAGATTTAACAAAAAACATGCTACATTTGTTTTTAGTTACATTTTATCAGACACTATCTGTCAGAAAAAGGAGTTGTTTCACCTGCAGACCAGGCCAGGATAGAAGGGGATATGATCATCGAGGCTAACCGGTAGGAATCATGTTTACTATCAGACTTTTGTTGACATAACATGGGAAGAACGTTTGGTTAATTTCACCTCTACCTAGTAACCTTTCTCTCTGTTTGTCTTTTTGTCTTTTTATCTTTCAAACTCACATGCACACAAACAGGTTTGCCCTTGCGTCTCATTTCCTCTGGGGTTTGTGGTCCATTATCCAAGCCAAGCTCTCCAAAATCGAGTTTGGATACATGGTAATCTTTAAAACACTGCCTATCACTACACATACAACCTCAAATTTTTAATAGTGTATTAAAAATTATAACGGAATTACCTGATACACTAATCAAATTTATTGCATATTAGTGTAAATATATAAACGCACTTTATATTCATATAAAGTTTGTGGTTCATGTCATTTGTCAATTACCTATAAATGAATGAAATTGAAAATCGCATAGTTATGTGCAGTGTTGGGGAAAGTTACTTTGAAAAGCAATGCATTACAATATTGAGTTACTCCAAAAAAAGCAACTTTTTGCATAACTTAGTTATGTTTTATGGTTTGTAATACATTACATTACCTTTTCCTTACATTTGATGTGGCTTGATCTCTTTTAAAACTTGCAGGTGTTTTTTCTTCTTCTATTTTTAAGTAGAGGATCTCTACAATTAACAACACACTGTATACCCTTCATTTACTTAAAAAAAAAACACTTTCAAAAAAGTTAGTACAATGTTATCTTCTGAGAACTTCCTGAACCCAGAGCTATACATGCCATGCAGTGCATCTGGAAAGTATTCATGGGGCTTTATTTTTTCCACATTTATTTATGTTACAGCCTTATTCCAAAATTGATTAAATTCATTTATTTCCTCAATTCTACACACAATACCCCATAATGACAATGTGAAAAAAGAGTTTTTGAAATTGTTGCAAATTTATTAAATATAAAAAAACCCTGAAAAATCACATGTACATAAGTATTTACAGCCTTTGCTCAATACTATATGATGCCACAAGCTTGGCACACCTGTCTTTGGGAATTTTTGCCCATTCCTCTTTGCAGTACCTCTTAAGTTCTATCAGGTTGGATGGGAAGTGATGGTGTACAGCCATTTCCAGATCTCTCCAGAGATGTTTAATAGGATTTAGGTCTGGGCTCTGGCTGGGCCACTCAAGGACATTCACTGAGTTGTTGTGAAGCCACTCCATTGATATTTTGGCAGTGTGCTTTGGGTCATTGTCATGCTGGAAGATAAACCGTCACCCCAGTCTGAGGTCAAGAGCACTCTGAAGCAAGTTTTTATTCAGGATGTTTCTGTACATTGCTGCATTCATCTTTCCCTCTATCCTGACTAGTTTTCCAGTTCCTGCTGCTGAAAAACATCCCCACAGCATGATGCTGCCACCACCATGCTTCACTGTAGGGATGGTATTAGCCTGGCGGTGCCTGATTTTCTCCAAACGTAACGCCTGACATTCACTATAAAAGTTCAATTTTAGTCTCATCAGACCAGAGAATTTTGTTTCTTATGGTCTGAGAGTCCTTCAGATGCCTTTTGGCATATTCCAGGCGGGGAGTGGCTTCCATCTGAACACTCTACCATACAGGCCTGATTGGTGGATTGCTGCACAAATGGTTGTCCTTCTGTAAGGTTCTCCTCTCTCCACAGAAGAACGTGGAGAGACAGTCTGACCATCGGGTTATTGATCATCACCCTGACTAAGGCCCTTCTCCCCCGATCACTCAGCTTAGATGGCCGGCCATCTCTAGGAAGAGTCCTGGTGGTTCCAAACATCTTCCACTTACGGATGATGGAGGCCACTGTGCTCATTGGAACTTTCAAAGCAGCAAACATTTTTCTGTAACCTTCCCCAGCCTTGTGCCTCGAGACAATACTGTCTCGGAGGTCTACAGACAATTACGTCTTCATGCTTGGTTTGTGCTTTGACATACACTGTCAACCCTGGGACCTTATAAAGACAGGTGTATGCCTTTTCAAATCATGTCCAATCAACTGAATTTACCACAGGTGAACTACAAATAAGCTGCTGAAACATCTCAAGGATGATCAGTGAAAACAGAATGTACCTGAGCTCAATTTACAGCTTCACGGCAAAGGCTGTAAATACTGATGTACATGTGATTTTACATGTGATGAAATTTGCAACAATTTCAAAAAAAATCTTTTTTCATATTGTCATTATGGAGTGTTGTGTGTAGAATTTTGAGGAAATAAATGAAATTAATCCATTTTGGAATAAGGCTATAACAAAAAAATGTGGAAAAAGTGAAGCGCTATAAATACTTTCCGGATGCACTGTGTGTAAAGATTATTGAAAGTTTAAAGCAATGTGTTTGCTACTTTGTACTTTTTGTCTTATTAGTTGCTTATTACTGTCCAATGAGACTGTTACTGTCCCCTTTTCCTTTTCTTCCATGCGTTCAAAATAATGAAGGCTTTCTCATTCAACGTGACCAAGTTAACTTTAATTCAGCATTTTTTTAAATAAAAGTAAACGGCATTACATCTTTTTAAAAAAGTAACTCAAATATTATAACTTTTTTTCTTTTAAAATAATGCATTACTTTACTCATTACTTAGAAAAGTAACATTACATAACTCATGTTGCTTGGAATCCGTTACCCCAACACTGATTATGTATACAGTACATGTTTATCACTGAAACAACAGGCCTTGACAACTAATTTCTATCTATTTATTTCTGTTTTTCCTTAAGGATTATGCACAGCACAGGTTCGACACGTATTTCAAACAGAAGAAGCTTATTTCCTAAAATTGCAGAGAGTGGACTTCAGGATATTATTTTGCAACACTTATTGTTTAGGCATTGGTTTTGTTTTCATATTTTCTTTAACTATTTAAGAGAGGGCACAGTACAAAATGAAGATGACTGAAGAATAGTTCATCCTGAGATTTTAAGTCTACAATATTTTATAGGGCTCTTCCCCGTGTACTGCTTGAACCTGTGCAAGAAAAACTGTAAAATATATTATTTATAATAATGTAGCTGCTTTGTTTTTAAAAAATGTTTACATTATCCTACACGTGTGGTCAACTATTAATTATCAGTTAATTAATTACTATCTATTGATTCTATCAAGAATCAGCCTGTCCATCATTGGTTCTGTGTAAAACCACAGGGTCCAAATGATATCTCTGCAGTTTAATGTCCTTCATTTACTACTTTTGTCTATTTTTGTTTGTTTATTTATGTTTGTTTATTCTGTCATTTGGAGAAATTGGAGAAACTATGAGAACTATATGAGATGGGAAACTATTTGTCCTCCCCTAGAGTTGGGGAAAAATACTTACAACTATCATGTTGCATTCATATATTTACAAACTGTGAAATGTATTGCACCTATTTTTTTTATGCTCAGGATTTCCATGTTCATTTGATTCAGAATGGCGCATAAACTACTGTTTCTATGTCTTGAAATTATATGGCTGCTTTTCTGCTTTTTACTTTGACCAATCTCTGCTCTGCCATATTGATATGTAGCAATAACTACTTCTACAACCGTCTTGTATTAATTTGTGCATACACACAAGTTTACCCTCAGGAACTGAAGTGTATGCACTGAAAAATGCGTCTGTCCCATTTCTAAATATGAGGAACTGCTAAAGTTTTCCTCTGTTTAGTTGTTTTATGCTTATTTTAATATCTGTTGTTAATTGTCCAAAGCTAGTATATTTTATTTAGTTCAACAAAATGAAAAAATTATTTCTGTATGAACTAAATACAATCAATGGGTGGGATCATAAAGTTCACAAATACTTACAATACTTTGTAGGTATCATATTGTGAGCATTTGACGTGTCAAACTGACGCTCTTGTGTTTGTCTGTGCTGAATAAACACTGAGGTACTAAAGAGTTTTGGGGTCAGCCACTAACAAGCACCCGATCTCATATTCTTAATATGAGGTTGAAATGTGGTTAGAAGTAATGTTTATGATTTCTGTAATTGTTTTGGCTATACTGTAGACTTCTCTCACGCATATTTCTGTTTGTTCAATGACTGCTAGCATCCAATATTTTTGATCATTAAAAATATAACCAACAAAAAAAATAAATCAAGCTGTTGTATGAATGTCATCTTTGAAATTGTATGAGTTTGTGTGTTTATATATATATATATCATATTATAATGCAGTCAAGCATCATCAGTTACCAGCCATCATGGTTTACAGTGTTATAAATCAGTAGACTGTACAGAGCGTTCCGTCATATTTTGTTTCCTGTTGCAAAGACTTCTATAAATAGCTCTACTGCGCTTGCTCTAGCACACAGACACCATATTGAGCCATGAAAACAACCATGCACGTTCTACCATGAAAACACGCTGGAATTATCCTCCATCCACCCTGGAATAGCATTGGCCCTAGCTGGAATTGTGAGTGAGGCTTTTTTAGACTGATAACTTAATTGAAAATGGCTAATATAAAGCAGGTTATTGCTGCAGTTTTAATGTATTTTTGCACATGGATAAAGAGAAGTTTAGAACAGATACAGAGGTGTCTGTACTCCAGAAGCACTTTAAACTGGGTTCAGTTTGAACAAGCAGAATCTGATGATGTGGTGGAGAGGTCTGATATCATACTGTCAGACGTCTGGAGAACAAATCAAGACTACAGGATCTATCGGCACCAGAACAATGGATCAATGGTTATGGTGCAAACTAGCACACACATTTTCCATGTGAGTATCTATACAGGAATGCACACAAACCATGACCTGTATAAAAATACTGGGCCACAAACACACTGGTTGTATCTGAAAATTACCCCCTATTCTAGGAGTGCCCAAACTTGGCCCTGGAGGGCCGGTGTCCCGCTGAGTTTAGCTCCAACTTGCTTCAACAGATCTGCCATCACCAAGAAGTTTCTAGCATACGTATAAAAGCTTGATGAATTAGTTCAGGTGTGTCTAATTGGGGTTGAAGCTAAACTGCAGGACACCGGCCCTCCAGGATTGGGTTTGGGCACCCTTGCCCTACACCATTATATAGTGCACTGTTAGAGTAGCACCCATTAGTAGTGTTAAAACCATAGTTCTCAAGTGCACTCAATCATTCTCACAATAAATGTACCCTCAGCTAGAAAAAAAACATAATGCACTGTATGAGTTTGCACACTTAATGAGTTCCACATCTGACCACTTCTGCAGTGGAATGCTATTGGTGTAAGTTTCTATATAAATTATTTAACTAAAGTAACATTTGAATGCATGATAAAAATAAAATTGCTTTGTTTCATTACTACTGGACAACTCTTTAAGTGTTAATAACGATCACAAGGTCTCACCAAGAAGTTTCAAATGTAATCCATCTGCGGGATTTATCAGCAAAAAATTAACAAAATGTCTGAACTCCACTGTGCAGTCACTAGTTTTCATTCACTGCTTCAAGTGAAATATATTAGTTAGACTAAAGTAGGGAACAGTGAGTGAGGAGGCAATTTCGGATACAGCAATGTTGTTAAGCTTATTGGCACTTACTTCCAGGTAGATCTAGACAAGCTTGCAGACTCCAGTGAGTACTTCAAGGCTCTCTTCCACTCCTCCATGAGAGAGACATCTGAACGGCTGGTGCACCTTGAGCATGTTCCCTCTACAATCTTCCACAACTTTCTACAGTTCTGCTTCCTACAGAGGTTTTGTGTTCCTGACAGTCTCCTTGGGGAACACCTACGGGTGAGCACCTACTTTCTAGCTTCTGGCTTTACCAATCGTCTACTTATTGCCCTCTCTCAGGCACTAACAGATCAGACCTACTTGGGCTATATAGAGCTGGCTGATGAACTCTGCAGTGAGGAGATCCTAGAGACTGTGCTTTCCTACCTGAGCAGGTATCTACTGGAACGTCCACATTTGAGCAAGGGCTTGGATCCACACCTTAAAGCAGAGGTTCTGAGATTAAGGTCAATTGGGACTCCACACTTGTGCTGCTTGAGGAAGGAGAACTTGACCTCAGGTAATGACCCGAAAACAGAGGCTGCCCGAACACTCTTCTGGCTGAAGGAAGATGGGGATGATGGGAAATGGAGTTCTCTCACAGGTCTGCCTTTTTGTGCAGATAAGTGGTGCTTCACTACAGCAGTTCTCTATAATTACCTCTATCTAATAGGGGGTTTTAGACACAGTGTAAAGAAGGGATATGAGTTCAAGATGGCTTCTTTTCGCTACAATCCTTTTACCAATCAATGGGTATCAACAGCTCCTCTGATTAAGGTATGAAAGTATGATCACATGACTATAAAGTACAACACATTAGAAAAGAATATATATGTTAATTGTGTAATTATGTACTCTTAAAATTTCAAAGTGGTCATGGACAAAAAGTATTTAAGTACTTGAACAGCTGAATAACCTGTGTGGATTAAAATAATCTGGAAGCTGGTTAGATCTAGCATGCCACCTCTGACCCGTGCAAACCAGTCCACCATTTCATGACCTAAATATAATACAAACTTGCACAGGCAGATTTGTGCAGAACTTATTGTTCTTTAACATCTTGTTCCCAGATTTAAATATTGGTTGTGCAAGAATTAAAGTCAAAGTTCAAATGTGACTGTCCAGTAACCCTCTCAGCACAGGCGTCACTTCAGTGCAGCGGTGTGTGAGGGGAAAATCTTTGCTGTGGGTGGCTGGTATCTGGATTCCCTTGTGACTCCTGACTCTAGCACTGGTGTATACACTGCTGTGGAGAAGTACGATCCATGGACAGATACCTGGGCATTCGTTTCCTCCCTTCCTCTGACAGACTTTCAGTTCAGCCTGTCCCTTTCTCATGACTCCCCACTCACAACCAGCCTGGGACACTGCCTTTATGTACTGGGAAACATTCAAAGAACTGGAGAGAAGTTGGTGCTTCGCTATGATACTAGACAAGGTACAGTATTGTCTGGTGTAGCCTAATCAATTATTATCTCGTATGCAGTTAATCAAGAAGTTTTGCCTTCATTTGATTTCCTTGATCAAGATGTTATGTGACTCAAATACATATTTACTCCAAATTGGAGTGTGATTGTTCCCCGTGCCTCCCAAAATAAATGTACATGAACAAGTGCACAAGGTGCTTTCACACACTTGCAAATCAAGCCATAGTTCCAATGCAACCAAATTCAGAAAACTTCCTACATCAGGGGTATGAAATCCTATGTAGTCTCCTGGAATGTTATGAAATATTCACAGCTGATGTGGTTAAACAGCAACTGTGACATTTGATTGACTGGAACATATTGAACTCGGAAGTGTGACATTTATCACTGAATCAGAACTAGTCGCACTAAGTAAAGTGATGTCAAATGATGCGTCTCACAGAGGTAAGAGTTCCTCGATCTGTTCTGAGTTCACAGGTCAGATATTCAACATCTAGTGGTATTCAAGACATTACTGTATTTCCAAGTAGATAGTAGAAAAACTCCCAATTCCAAGTCTGGAACATAGCATAAGTTAACAAAAACAAACCCCGTCGGTCATACAGTATTTATGTACAGTTTTGCATTTAAATGTGCCTTTTTAAAATAAATAAAGTTATATATATATATATATATGACAGCCATAGTGTAAAAGCAACCAAAATGATTAGAGAGGTCGAACATGTATGTCCAGGGAGGACTTTGTGGTTTTACTTGAAGATCTAGTGATGAAAGTTCTAATAAAATCAGTACAATGTTGGCGCCAATAACCTTGTATATATACATATACTGCCACGTTAGACAACCTGGGTTTAAGTCAGCTCAGACATTTCCTGTTCTATCCCAATAAAGGCAAAAACACCAAAAATCAAATCTTAAAAGAAATCATCTAAAAAAAAAAAACAAAAGGACACGTTTACGAATAATGCATTCAGGATCACAGGATTCATTTAGAAAACAGACAAGGTGAATTTCCATTCATGCTGATTTTAACCTTTCCCTCTCTTTCTTCTTCCTCCCAGATTGCTGGTGTGAACTGCTTCCCACACTAACCCGCTCCACTGCAAATCTCCCCATCTTGCATTTCTTAGGTGCCTCCAATAACCAGCTGGTTGTAATTGGTGGGAACAATTCTGAAACCATGGTGACCTCTTTCTGCGTGGACTCTCAGAAGTGGGGCCAAATCAAAGCAATGGAGAAGACCACTTTACTCGGCCAGGGAACCATTCTAAACAACAAGCTCTACATGTCAGGGATAAAAGACAATTCTGTAGTTAAACTGAGCCTGCATTCACTGTCTCTTGGTCTTCTTCCTCCACTTCCCATTTCCACCTGCTATGAGAGTCTTTTTCACCTCTACTTCTGATGTTTAAATACAAAGAATTTCCCATAAATTTACAAAACCTGCCAGAAACCTGGATCAAAGTTCTGCAGAGTTTAGCTTTCACCGACTTGATTTCACCAGGCAGGATATGTTCCTGGATTAACATCAGCCAATCAAAATTAAAGAATACGTTACAGTTTATGTTAATTTTAGACTTACAGTTAGGTTTATGCACTTCTACATGATTGTTATTCAACTATTATTCCCCTCTGATTTTAGGAATAATTTACAGTTATGGTTGGGTTTAGGGGTAGGGAATAGGTGTGGATTACATTTTCCAACAAAAATGATGCTCCAGGATCAACATAGATGCTAATCCAGGATTACATCATACTTGGCAAAATCCTGACCTACGTTTAGCTTTAACGTAATCTAATAAATCTAAACAAAACTTAGTGAAGGTACTGAAGAAGACTTTGATACTCTTGAAGTGTTTATTTAGTGTTGGAGTCAAACTCTTGAAGGATCCCTTGTTTAAAGCAAAGCATGTTTAGAATACCAGTTGCTGCTGCATAAACTTTATTTGGTATAATTACAGCTTATGAAGAGGGTATAATTATCTTGTTGTGCACGCTGAACATGACTTTTGTTTTAATACTCAAGATAAAAGGTGTTCAACAATATTTTTCAGAAACCATTGTCATTTTTGCTTGAATATAGTCTAAAACTGTTAATGTTATTAAAGTAGGACTCCTCAAATTCTCAAGCAATGAAAAATGTAATCATACAAAGCAATTTCTACTGAGGGGGCTTGCATTAGTAAGGCAAGTAAAGCTCTAACAAAACACACAGGTTCCTTGTTATTCAGTATTAAAAAGCATGGTTTTTAGATGTCTGACCTTTTACATAACACACTCACAAACTTCATTTCAACGAATATTTTCCCAAAAACACTTTACTAAAACACATCCCTACATGTACCTAATGACTCTCAGTCTCCTACAACCATCATCAGAATGCTCTGGCATGCAGCCATGGGATATTTCCAGCTGCACTGTTAAAAATCGGGCCTGTGTTTGATCATACAGTGTGTCCTGACTGTACAGCCACCAGTATAACTCTGCCCTGAGAGTGTCCAGTTACACATGCACAGAACGAGACCGCTTTTATGAGGGCTAATATGCAACAGGTAGTTCAGAGCGAACAAGAAAGCAAACAGTCACCGAAAACAGGGAACTCGCAAATAAAGGAAAACAGTGAGGGAGGGAGAGCTAGAAGAGTAGATAACTAGACACTGAGCAGCAGACTAACTCTGAGATTGCACGAGGAGACGACTGAAGGGCACAAGAGTGAAGAACAGTTGACTTCCATAAAGGACATTCCCAGAGAAAATTGGACATCCTCAGTTTTCATCTGACTTGAGCTGTTTTACTCTTGCATTGCACTGCAGGTAAATCCATGCCTTATTAAAATCTTGATGATACTTTGAATCATGATTAAGCTAAATAGTTGTGTTTAGTTCCATCAGTGACTGTCTTGTCTATTTGCCTCTGTAATTGTACAGCTTTTTATATTACTTGATGGTGATGAAATTGCCTTTGCAGTAAATATTTTGGTACTGTTCATTTTTACCAATGATTCCTAAATATGCTGTTCTTTGTCATTTCCATGCTTTTTAACATGTACACATTTATTGTTTGCTATTATGTGCTAAACAAACATAACTACTCACAGCCATAGAGATGTAGATTTATATATATATATATATATATATAT
>CAIGQZ010032545.1:1390115-1406119 GCA_903798205.1 Danio tinwini
TCCAACATTCTTCAAAATATCTTCTTTTGTGTTTAACATAGAAGACGAAGATTATTGAGGTTTGGATAAAGTGAAGAGTGAGTAAATGAAGACATTCATTTTTGGGTGAATGGTGCATGATGGTTTTCTCACACTGCTTTGTGCCCAGATTTCGTGCAGCATCTGAAGGACAGAAAGCACTTGGTTGTGTACCATCGAGGCCGTTTGTTTAAGGTCTGGCTGTACTACGGCGGTCGCCACCTTTGGCCCTCAGAGCTGGAGCTGCAGTTTCAACGAATCCTGGATGACAAGTCTGAACCTCAACCTGGAGAGCTCAAGCTGCCTTCACTGACTGCTGGAAACAGGTGAAGATAATTTATTCCTGCAGTTGTGTAGGTCTAAGAGGCTTTAAAGGGCACCTAGGTTACCCCTTTTTCCAGATTTATTATAAGTCTTTTGTGTCCCCAGAATGTGTCTGTAAAGTTTCAGCTCAAAACACCCATCAGATTATTTATTATAGCTTTCACTAGATGGTGTTTTATAGCTCTCAATAGATTTTTACTGTGTTTGTGTACTGCGCCTTTAAGGCTAGTCCTCCCCACCCACCGTTTTCACGTGCCTGCCGCGCGTGCCTCAGTCTCCGCCCTCGGCTGCCTCAGACAACAGACAGACATGAAGGAAGCAGATCTCACAAAACGTTTGTGACTAATACTACAGTAAAACCTTTATCAATGATTATTTGGTGAATTTGTTGTGTGGAGCTGCAGGATGAGTCACACGCGATGTCATTACAAAGTTCACGCACACACACAGACAGCGCAGACACACACACACACAGCACAGACACACGTGCGCACGTTTAGCTTTGCACTGTCTTTGCACGCAAATGTGACAGGATACAGGTTGATCTCCACTGCTGTATGGATATCTGTTACGATAATGTACAAAATAAACCTGATTTAACGTCCACAAACCAGGATTGAAGCGTCTTTTATTATTGTTCTGACATGCAGCTGTGTTGATGAAGCAAAGCTGAAGTAAATTGCTGTAATTCATTACAAACATGCACTGTTTTAAAACATTTTAAACTTGTAAAACTCACTCTTGATCACATTTGATGATGATTGATGATCCTAAACTGAACAGACCTTTTATTTAGGGTTGATTTGCGCACATCCTGTCTTGTGGATATGAAACGTTACTACGGAGACATGTTAATACGCAGCTGTCAATCAATATTGGTGGGCGGGGGGACCGCACTCCTACGTCAAGTTGCGGTTGGTCTCAAAACGGCTCCAATTGGTCCACTGTTTTTATGTTGTTAAATAGAAAATAAAAGACTGAGTGTGTTTATATCACCCCAATATGACGGTCTATACACTATACCTACACATATGTCTGTCCAAACAGCTTGAAAAGTAGATTTTTCACCATAGGTGCCCTTTAAGGATGTTTCAGATTTTCAGTGTCTCTGTTGTGTTTGGAGATCTCCTACAATAGGTTTACATCCAAGCAGGGTTCCCATGCTTCTTGAAAGTGATTGAATTTCAGACAAATAGATTCAAGCTATGAAAAGTACTTAAAAACAAACACACAGTAGGTCCTTGAAAGTGCTTGAAATAAATTTGAAATAAAAATTTATTTCAACAAAACTCAAGTTTAAAGGTTGCACAATAACACTGACAAATAATGCACACATCAATATTTCAGTAACTGAATTTTGAATATTACCAGTATTGTATTCAATTAACTTCATTATGAAATTATTATCATCATCATTATTCCGTTCTTTGAACGTGGCAATTTTTGAAAATTACTCTTTTACATTTTTTACGCAAATATTAAGTTGAATATTAATAATAATATTAAGTGAAATGCTAAGTACAGTAAGGACTTTTATGGTGCTACATATGGGGTATGAATTATAAAGGTGCTTGATGTTCTTTATCTGCAATTTTATGGTCAAAATCTCTATCACTGAAAAAGGTTCATTGTAAGAATATTATTGTTCTTAAGTCTAATAAAATTTTAAATCAAGTGATAATGGTGTTAAAGATTGAGTATCCCTCCATTTATTTACCCATCTGCAAAAATTATGATTTTGTGCCCGGGCAACTTGATAAGATCTTTACTTTTTGGAGTGACAAAGGACTGCGTTCAGTGAAGGACTTTTATGTAGATGACAAACTGGCCACAGTTGAAACTTTTGGCCTTTTGACACTTTTTTCATTATTTACAGGTGTGTCATTTTATCGGACACCATTTTCCTCAGTGCGAGGAAGTCTCTCTTGATCTTGATCTATACATGCTTTTGAGGCAATGCCCAATGGAGAAACATTTGGTAACCAAATTTATACATCTGTTGGCTTCTCACGTTTCGAATTTTGGAAAAGTATCTTCGGACTTTACTCCCAGGCTTTTGAAATGGACATTAAAATTGATGTGGAAAAAGCACTGTTTGAATGTTCAGACCAGGCTCTAACTTGGCCTAAACATCAACAACTCTCCCTTATGTTTGGCATGGTGCTGGCCAAGAGAGTGATTCTGATGGAGTGGAAATCCACGACACCTCCAAATTTTTTAAAATGGTTTCTGCCCTCAAGCTGGAAAGGTTACGTTTCTCTAGATTTGGCAAACAGAAGTTGTATGACAAAATATGGGCCCCTTTCCTTAAATGTATATGTTAATAATGTTTCTGTAATAATGTTTTTTTGGTAATATTTTTTTCTCTCCTTCCTTTTTACATGTCATTCTATTTTGTTTCTTATTCCATTACTCTGGCTGAGATTATTTTTATTTATTCATTTTTTTTGATGGTGCTGTATAATTGCTGTTTTTTGCTAGTGTTTTGGTGCATGTTCTAGTTTAGGTAATAACACCGAGATAATTTTGTTAACATATATACATGATGTACACTATTTGGTGTAATGTTTTTACAAAAACGTCTATAAATAAAGTACTTTTTTTTTTAATTGATTTAAAATTTATGATGCTTTAAAAAGTCCTTCAATCTGGTGTCTATAAAAGTGTGGGAACCCTGTCCAACGTCAAAAACCCTTTTTTGTCCTCGTAATATACACTTCGGCATCAGCTCTTTTCTCACAATAGTCATGTTTCCATTCGCCTTTTTTATATGCATTTTGGAATGCGGTATAAAAATTACTTAATGGAAATGGCAAGATGGCCTAAATTTTGATGAATGCTCATAAACTTGTGTGTGCAACTGAGTAGGATAAATTTTTATACGATAAGAAACAATTGCATAAGCTATGATGGAAACACATTTACCAAATAAAGGTGATTTTGTTTTAGAAGATAATGTGAAGATAAAAATGGGTGTGATGAGATAACATTATTGAACAAACTAGCAGACCAACCAAATTGAAAAACATCTGAAACGTTGAAACATCCCCGTGTTAGTGTGGGTTTCAATTCACCTTTATTTATATAGCGCTTTTACAATGTAAATTGTGTCAAAGCAGCTTCACATAGAAGATTACAGTAAATTGAAACAGTGTCAGTTCAGTTTTCAGAGTTTAAGTTCAGTTCAGTTTAGCTCAGTTCAGTGTGGTTTAATAATCACTACTGAGAGTCCAAACACTGAAGAGCAAATCCATCTATGCGCAGCTCTACATATCCCGCAAGCCAGTGGCGACAGCGGCGAGGAAAAAAACTTCACCAATTGGCGAAAGTGAAGAATTAAAATACCTCGAGAGAAACCAGGCTCAGTTGGGCACGACCATTTCTCCTATGGCCAACTGTCTTGTGCAGAGCTGCAGTCTAGGTGTTTCCTCCGGGTGCTCCGGTATCCCCCACAGTCCAAAGACATGTGGTATAGGTGAACAAAATTGGCCATAGTGTATGAGTGACTGTGAGAGTGTATAAGTGTTTCCCAGTACTGGGTTGCAGCTGGAAGGGCATCCGCTGCATAAAACATATGCCGGAATAGTTGGTGGTTCATTCCGCTGTGGTGACCCCTGATAAATAAGGGACTAAGCCGAAGAAAAATTAATGAATGAATTTTAAACCTGATTAACATATTAAAATAAGTTAAAGTAACATAAAAACATTTATTGTAATGCCTTGTCTTTTTTTTCGGTGCACAGCGTCTTCCCCCTACCGTAGCAAATTTATTTTCGTTTATGATATTTGGCACTAGTTTATCAGGATGGAAGTGATGATTTTGTTACCAAAGACTCATTGGATGGGAATGGTGCTATATTTACAAATGTTGTTGCAAATTTCCAGTTTGTGCATAAGTCTAATTCACATCTTTGGGTGTAAACATAGCTAATGTCTGATTTGTTCAAGAATCAAGCCTCTCTAAACCCCATTTTACAAAGAGCCTACTCTCCTCTGACTGGTCAGATGATTGGACAAGTCTGTTTTGATTGGTTGACTATTTACTGCATGTTTCCTGAATTTGATCTCTTGAGGCTTTCTTATAATTTCCCAAAAAAGTCCCATGAGTTTAAAACAACATGAGGATGAGTAATTGAATGTAATCTTCCTCTCTAACGCACATCCAGAGTTCCTTGGGCCAGGGCTCGTTTGAAGTATTTTGGTGAGGGTGTCAACCGGGCATCTCTGGAGGCCATTGAAACGGCTGCTTTTTTTCTGACCCTGGATGATGAAGCGCATGGATACGATCCGGAGAGCATTCGGTCATTAGACCTTTACGCCAAATCTCTACTGCATGGAAAGTGCTATGACAGGTAGGCACAGTTCATTCAGTATTACTTATATACTGTTTATATATTATTACTAATTTTAGCATGGCGGCATGTGGTTAGCACTGTGGCCTCACATCAAGTAGGTCGCTTCATATAAATAATATTAGCAATTTTATTGTTAGATTTTTATTATTAATATCTGCTATTTTATATTTATATTATATTATGATATTTACTACTATTATAATAGTTTTAATGTCATTTAATTTAGTTATGTTTTATGTATTATTTTAAAATGTTTAGTTTAGTACTTTTGTTATGTACTTGTGCCATAATAGTTATCATTTTTCATCTTTCCATTTAACTTTAACTTCTATTTTGTATGAATAGCTTTACTACTTCATCGAAGAGCAATTCATTTCAGTTAGTCATTGTTGTGGTTTCTTCATTTTTTTTTTCTAAAATATATTTTTAATTGCATTTAAACTTGCATAGCTTTGGTGTAATGAATTTAATACAACATCCATTATTATTTTAATATTTTGTAATATAATTTTTTTGGTATATTTTTATTCTTTTTATGATTTAATGTAAGCTTAATGGGGTGACATGATGGCTCAGTGGTTAGCATTGTCGCCCCACTGCAAGAAGTTTGCTGGTTCGAGTCCTGGCTGGGTCAGTTGGCATTTCTTTGTGGAGTTTGCATGTTCTCCCTGTGTTGGCGTGGGTTTCCCCCACAAACATGCAATATAAGTGAATTGAATAAACTAAATTGGCCGTAGTGTATAAGTGTGTGTGTGAGAGAATGAATGTATGGGTGTTTCCCAATACTAGGTTGCAGCTGGAAGGGCATCCACTGTGTAAAACAAATGCTGGATAAGTTGGTGGTTCATTCTGCTGTGGCGACCCCTGATGAATAAAGGGACAAAGCTGAAGAAAATTAATGAATGCAAGCTTAATTTCATGATACTGATGATTGTTTTTTGTTATTTTAGTAGTTAATGCTAACACATTTATACCTTAATAACATTATCTCTTAGTGGTGACCATGACCGTCGCATTTGAACCACATAAACACAAAGAAATAAACACCTACTGAAATACCTTCTCGTACATTTTATTCTAGGTGGTTTGATAAATCCTTCAACTTGATTGTGTACAAGAATGGTAAAATGGGTGTCAACACTGAGCATTCATGGGCTGACTCTCCTATCATTGGACACATGTGGGAGGTAAACACAATTGTTCAAAATATATTTAAAATGACCATTTTGGCCACTAAGAATCAACATCCATTTCAACTTTCTCTTTAGTACGTTTTGGCCACAGATTGTTTCCACCTGGGATATACAGCTGAGGGACATTGCAAAGGAGACATCAACAAAACCCTGGCACCCCCTACCAGACTACAGTGGGACATCCCAAAAGCGGTGAGAATTACATTTCAAAATTGAAAGATTTAAACTAAGACTAATGCCTGTTTATTGTAAATTTTGATGTCTGATTAAAGTGTGTTATGTCTCTCCCAGTGCCAGGAGATTATCGAAGGCTCCTACACGATTGCAAAGGAAATAGCTGATGATGTGGATTTCCACGGCTGCTTGTTTAATGAGTTTGGGAAGGGCCTGATAAAAAAATGCAGAACAAGTCCGGATGCTTTTATCCAGCTGGCACTGCAACTAGCTCAATATAGGGTATAAATCAAGTCATGCGTATGGTCGAAGCCTAAATTATTAGCCCTCCTGTGATTTTTTTTCTTTCTTTTTTTTTATATTTCCCAATTGGTGTAAAATACTATTTTTTTCTTCTGAAGAAAGTCTTATTTGTTTTATTTCGGCTAGAATAAAAAGCAGTTTTTATAAATAAACAAATAAATACAATTTAAGGTCAATATCACCTGCCCCCTTAAACATTTTTTCCAATTTTCTACAAAATAAACCATGGTTATACAGTAAATTTGCCTAATTACTCAATTAGTTAACCTAATTAACCCAGTTAAGCCTAGTTAACCTAGTTAATTACACTTTAAGCTGAATACTAGTATCTTTATATTTAGTACACTGTAATATATAAAGATAAAATAAATCAATTAGAGAGAAGTTATTAAAGTATTATGTTTAGAAATGCGTCGAAAAAATCTTCTCTCAGTTGAACAGAAATTGGGGAAAAATATACAAGGGGGTTAATAATTCAGGAGGGCTAATAATTCTGACTTTAACTGTATATGCATATATTCCTCTGCAAATGTCTATCTGTATATTGTGAACAAACTGTTAAAATGAAGTTTGTTTTTGCTTGATCAGGACAAGGGTGAGTTCTGTCTGACTTACGAATCCTCCATGACCCGAATGTTCCGCGAGGGCCGGACGGAAACTGTGCGTTCGTGCACTTGTGAATCTACAGCATTTGTAAGAGCAATGGAGGATGACAAAACCACGGTGAGAGAACAACAAATTATTTTTTCTCTTGTTTTGTCGTGATCACGACCTAATTATCTCGTATTCTTGACATAACAAAAAGTTGTTTTCTCATGATCTCGACATAAAAAACGTATGTTGTGATTTTTTATATTTATTTATGTATTAATTATTATTATTATTATTATTAGTAGTAGTAGTAGTAGTAGTAGTAGTAGTAGTAGTATATTAATATCTGGCAAACGTCTGGCCAGAGAGTCTGCACCGGCCCTGTGAAGGGAGAGAATAACTGCAGACGCGTTCAGAACAGCCAGAATATTATGAGAGCAAGCGCTCGTGCTCATGATGAATGTACATTCATGACTATATTCATGTATATGATTATATACCATTTTTTACAATATTATTCCCTCAACGGTTACCATTTTAAAGCAACTCTATATGGCGCATTTTTAAAGTTGTAAATAATTTACTGAAAGGATTAAAGCAAGAGCAGGATCTTCATCATTCTTTATAATTTAATTCATGCATGCAGCAACTTAATTTGTGCCATATAGAGTTGCCTTAAAATGGTAACAGTTGAGGGAATATTACTGTAAATAATGGTATATAAGCATATACATGAATATAATCATAAATGTACAGTAATCATGAGCATGAGAGTTTGCTCCTATATTATGGCTGTTCTGAACGTCTTTAATGTTTTGCACAAATGCGCGTTTGCAGGTGGGCTATTCTCTACCTGTTCACAAGGCCGGTGTAGACTCTCTGGCCAGACATTAGTCAGATATTAATAATAATAATAATAATTAATACATAAATAAATAAAAGCAAAAAAAAAGAAGTTGTGATCACAACATAACTTTTTGTTTTGTCAAGATCACGAGAAATTTAAGTCGTTATCACGACATAACTTTATTAAGTCGTGATCACGACATAACTTTTTGTTATGTTGAGATCACAAGAAAACGAGTTGTTATGTCGTGATCTCGACATAACAAGAGAGAAAAAATATTTCAATGCATGGCCTCCTAGAACTTCCGTACATTTGTGCATTTTAATATGATTTTTTCACCCCCAATGAGAGGTAGGTTTGGGGTCTTCCTTTTCAAATTCCTTCCAAAATGTACCTTTTCATACTAATGAAATCATATAAATTCTTTCAAATTAGCCACTTTCCTGAAAATACATAAAATAGTTATTAATTCCACATGAGGTTGGAAATACAGGTGTGAACCAGTCAACTAAACCTAATGTGAAAGCATCTTTACATGATAATGATGTCCAAAAAAAGCTTATATTTCTAATTTGTATTTCTAAAACTGTTCCTGAAAAGCGGATACCCTTCCAGCCGCAACCCAACACTGGGAAACACCCATACACACTCATTCACACACATACACTATGGCCAATTTAACTCATTGAATTCACCTATAGCGCATGCCTTTGGACTGTGGGGGAAACCGGAGCACCCGGAGGAAACCCACGCGAACATGGGGAGAACATGCAAACCCCACACAGAAACGCCAACTGGCCCAGCCGGGGCTCGAACCAGCAACCTTCTTGCTGTGAGGCGATCATGCTACACAGTGACGCCCAAACTTGAACTTATCATGGCAATAATATACCACTACTCTCTGATGATTTGAAGTGCCTTTTTTATCCTCATATGTAAGCCGCTTTGGATAAGTGTTAAATGAGTAAATGTAAAATATCTGTGACAGCAGTCAAGTTTATTAATCCCAGGTATAACTGGCTATTTAAATTAATCTTGCATTAAAACACACACACACACACACACACACACACACACACACACACACACACACTACGGACAATTTAGCTTACCCAATTCACCTATAGCGCATGTCTTTGGACTTGTGGAGGAAACCAGAGCACCCTGAGGAAACCCACGCGAACACAGGGAGAACGTGCAAACTCCACACAGAAATGGCAACTGACGCAGCTGAGGCTCGAACCATCAACATTTTTACACATATTGCAAGGTTTCCGCTACATACATTCTTCTATGACGGGGCGCCACACCAAAATTCATTCCGAAAAGGGACAAAAGTGTTGCCAATGTTTTTATGTCTTGGAATGTCAAAGTAGTGTTAATCTAAATTAATCGTACACTTCCATTACGTATTTTTTGTGGTTCTTGTTTGTATTTTTAGCTTTTTTCTAATGTCTAAGCTGCACCCTAGTTTAATATTGAGCATAGGCCTACAGTTATGTTAGTCATTTTCGTTTTTAAGTTCAGAAAAAACATGTACTTTTATAACCACTTTGCTTTCCGTACATCCAGTTGTGTTTGGGTGTGTCTGCATATCTGTTTGCGGACACGCTTCATAGAGGGGGAACTGGAATTCCAGAAGGGAACACAATAGACTGCTACACCGGCATGGGATTTCTAAGGAACTTATGAGAACTGAACTGCAAATGCATGCAAACTGAAGTCATTAATAGATACTGCATACAAAATTTACATCTAAGAATCAATTTTCACCAAATGTCAGAGCCCACACTAAGCCAGATTTTAATTCAATTCAATGTTATGTGTATAGCACTTTTTACAATAACTATTGTTTTAAAGGTGCACATTATTGCATTAAAATTAAATTAAGTTAAAGCTGCAATCAAATATAAGTTATAAACATAGTTAACCTGCAGTTTTATAGGTGATGTCTACACTCACCGACCACTTTATTAGGTACACCTGTCCAACTGCTCGTGGCAAAGATATTTGAGAAGTATTAAGACTCCTGTTGAAACATCCAGTGGAACATTAAAAAGCTGTTTAAATAAGCACCTAAATGGCACCTGATGAAGATCTTGTAGGTTGAAACGTCTTTTAAAAGCAAAAGTAACAGTGTGCTGATTCTGCTTATTTTTTCTATTTTGTTTGGCTTAATCGAGCACCTGCCTTCAAGATCTTAGATGTCTGCCTTTTTTATAAATCAGCACTTAGCCAGTGTTATAAAGTCTGATTTGAAAACAAATCTGGATTTTTTAACATTCTTGAGAATGAAATTGTCCTCTTTTACCTTTCCCAGAATGAGCAGAGGTTAGCTCTCTTCAAAAAAGCAGCAGAGAAGCATCAGAACATGTACCGTCTGGCCATGACAGGAGCTGGGATCGACCGCCATCTTTTCTGCCTCTACATTGTGTCCAAAGTAATGGGCATAGACTCTCCCTTTCTCAAACAGGTGTGTGTGTGTGTGTGTACGTCTGTTATAAAATGAAATACCAATTATAGTTTAACATACCTTGTAAACACCAAAGACACCTTTTGGTAGGTTTTGTCAGAGCCCTGGCGTCTCTCCACCAGTCAAACTCCCCAACAGCAGCTCAATCTCATTGACACTCAGAAGTTTCCCAAATATGTGTCAGCTGGAGGAGGCTTCGGGCCTGTGAGTCTCTCTACAGCCCCCTACAGTACACAATGTGTCATTATTTACAACAACATCTATACTAAATGACCGTACAACTCTTTAAACAGGTTGCAGATGATGGTTATGGCGTTTCCTACATCATTGTTGGCGAGAATCTCATTACATTCCACATTTCCAGCAAGTTCTCCAGTCCTGAGACGGTAAGAGGATGTCAACCTTGACTTTGACTCATTTTACACACATTTTGATGGTCACAGATGATCCCGACAGATATACGCTATTCAAATATCCATATCTGTGTAATGACTCGTTCGTACGAAAAAGAAGAACACCAGCGACTATAGGCGGAGCGTGTGTAAGGCTGGGGAAGGCATAGCCTCCCTCTGGCCACAGACCACGTAGATAGCAGCAAAGAAAAACATGCATTGAAAACATGTAACAGGTGTAAGGCGGAATATGAATGTAATTTAATGTTGATGATTAACGGAACACTTTAGCTATTGTTAGTTTGTCAATCAAATTTAAAGTCCCCCTCCGCATAAAAATGGATCTATCCAACTCCGCACTTTGCACTGATGAGCGCTGTTCATTACTGTTCGCAGCAGCTCTGAAAACCAAACCAAAAGTGCTGGCCAGAGAACTATTTTGATTTGACGGTCAAGAACATAAGTAATAAAATGACAAATGAGTATTACGAGAGAGGTATAATAATATATTACACTGACACCCAACCCCTCCCTCCCGGTCCTTACTTTCGTCCGCAAATCGGTCACTTTCTTTTTCACTTTCAAGAGTTCACACTTAGCTGATGATTAATTATAAGCTTGTTTGGCATGCTGTCCCAGGAGAGAGCACTGAGCTCATGAGATCCTCGAGCCCGGGGCTCCCTCCCGTTGCAAGGCGAGAGGGGAGATCGAGCTCAGGTAGATCTCGAGAACTCCCCTGTCGTAGTGATTTAAGAGCAGATAGTAGTTCTCTTTATTGAGATAGGTACTAGATAGGGAGCAAGTCTATAGTGTTGGTAATCAATACCTTAGTTTGCATGTTTTTAAATCGGTGGGAGGAAACCGGAGAACCCGGGGGAAACCCTCGTGAGCATGGGTAGAACGTGCAAACTCCGCACAGAAATGCCCGCTGGTTGGTAAAGCCTAGAACCATTGACATTCTTGTTGTGAGGCAACAGCGCCAAGCGCTGGGCCACCGTGTCACCCATCTAGGAAAGAGGCGGAGTAGGGGTGGAAGGGGGGATTCTTCAAAGTGAAGATAGCAGTGATATGAAACCAGGGTATTTATAGTAGCTTAGGGATCATCTGATTGGTGCGTAGTAAATTGGATAACGTGGGTCCAGCCGCTAGCAATCATAAGCACGTGATCCTCTCGAAATTAGTTTATAAATAAACCACTTCGGGATGAGGGCAACGTGATCGCCGTTTGAGCGCCAGTTCAGCTTGCTCCGGCCCAGGTCTAGCCTATAGTGTAGTAATCTTGTTTAGGCAATCGTTTGGAGTTTTACATTTTAAAGGTCAAATATTTAATGCTGAATTACAAGTTCGGTTTTCGATTGGCCTCGTGAAAAAGAGAACGCTTATAATTCCAGGTCTGAAAATAGGATTTTGCTGCATAAGGTAGGGCAGTGGTTAATATTTATATTGACTGCCATGTTAGAAAAAAGGCTACCATTATTATATAACATGATATAATATAATATAATATAATATAATATATACAATTTATATGATTATTATTATATACATTACTGGGCAAAAGTTTGGGGTCAGTAGGAATTTTAAATGTTTTAAAATAAGTTTCTCCTGCTCACCAAAGCTGCATTTATTTAATCAAAAATACAGCAAAATTTGTAAAATTGTGAAATGTTATTGCACTATAAAATAACTGTTTAAAATTAATTTATCATTTAAGATAATAATTTATTCCAGTGATTTTAATGATTGATGATGAATTTTCAGCTTTAATACTTCGGTCTTGGGAGTCACACGATCCTTCAGAAATCACTTTAACATTAATTATTATTTTTATTATTAATGGTAATAGTAATAAAAGCAACAAGGAGTAATAATTTCCTTTAAAAATCCAAACAGTAACTAATAAATAAATATTTAATTAAGTATTTAACTATTTTTTTTATATTTAATAAATGTCGCCATGATGAACAGAATAATTTTAAATAAATTATTAAATAAAATTAATAAAAAAATAAACTGAGTGTAGATCAGTGGGTGAGTTTAATAAAATAATTTAATGTGCGTGTTGAATAGACATTTGTTGATAGGCGATGCTTTTGTTAAAACCTCTCTTGGTCGGTCGCAATTCTTTTTAAATGCATTAAAAGAGCAGCGCATATATTAGCCTTACCCTGGAGTTTGTTCACCCTCCGCCTATGTCAGCATCCATATGAACTGCCATTAACGTTCTGTTTAAAGCGGCAGTGTGTTTGTGAGAGCGCGCGCTTTAAAATAAAACAGATTTTGATTGGCTGCCAGTGTATTTATTGTCAAAATGACACACATAGAATGATAACTATGAAGATAAGTATGAAAATAATACATTAGCATCCACAACTACAATGTATAATGTTTAAGTTTTGCATCTTGAAATTAGCGCGCTCATCAGAATGGACTCAATTTTATTATCCGTTATATAGTTTATGGTTCATTAGATGGTTCCGCTTGTCATTAATCTTATTTTTAGGACATACGACATTATTTTAGAGCATTTTGAAAGACTTTAAAAAAAAAACTTAATGGGATTATATTTCTCATTTGGTAAGATTGAGTATTTGATTCGTTTTAAATTCGTTAGGCTTGTTAACGATTCAGTTTCCCCCAAGAAAATGAGAGCTGGTCAGAATATTTATACAGGCTTATTTCACCTAGGGTTTACAAGCTTGTTTTAAATTCACTGTAAACCATGGCTTCACGTGGTTTATTTGTTTTTATAAAACAGTTAACAAACATTTATTAAAGACAAATGTACGTGTGTGTGTGTGTTCATTTGAAAGGGGTCTGAATCGAGCCCTGGTGCAGTGCAATCTGAGCTGCATCCAATGCTCACCTAACCCCACCCGTTACAGTGACGTCCTTCACTCCATTGAGTGCATTGTGTCTGACATTGCATTGCTGAGTGATGCAATCTCAGCTTGCATTATAAAGGCTGCATTCAGATACTATTGGTTTATTTTGTGAATTAAACACTGATAGTGATCGAAGGTTGTAACATGGCCTCAGAATTAAACATTGGCCTAAATCAGGGGTGTCCAAACCCGGTCCTGGAGGGCAGGTGTCCTGCTGGGTTTAGCTCCAACTTGCTTGCCATGAAGTTTCTAGTTTATCTAGGAAGAGCTTAATTCACTGGTTCAGGTGTGTTTGATTAGGGTTGGCATTATGATTTCAATGAGACTTGGCCAATCAGAATCAAGCACTTGATCTGTCCATTTTATAAATGACAAATTATTACTATGACTATCCAAATCTAACTCTGCTTCTGTCTATCTTTGGCTTTCTGTTTGTCTATGTCCTCAGGACTCTTTCCGCTTTGGGCAGAACATCAGACAGGCCATGCAGGACATAAGAGCTCTATTCAACCAAAAAGAGAAGAAGATGTGACTTCGTAAACCAGGAAGCTTCAGCTCCAAAGCTGATCCAGCACCAGTTAGCAGTCACAAACACCACAAACAGCAGCCATTAAACTGTGATGGCATTAAATACATGTGTAAATATATTTGCAGTTATTCATCGCAAGTAACAAGCCCTAGTGAATTAGTGCACTTAGATAAATGAGATTTATGCTGGTGATAAAAGTGTAAAAAAGTACTGTATTTAACTGTAAATATTTTAGTATGTAGTAAATGGTTGTAAATATTTAATTTGTGCATACATTTATGCTCTGCACTTAAATAAACACCTAAAAAAGTGGTACACAAAAAGCCTGCATCTTAAAATCCATCAGATACACACTTTTCAAGAATTAAAAAAAAGATTGGAGATTTATTGGTAGGGTTTCAAGGCATATATATAATGATTAGCAAACAGAGAAAGAGAGAGAGCGAGAAAGTATGACCTTGTACAGAATACAGAAGTATGTACAGAATATAAAAACATCTCTACCACAGAACAGAACTAAAGACGTTGATGTGAAACGGTGAATATCTTACATTAGAAACTGCATCCCCAATGTTTAGCACATTCTTTGAAAAACATAAGCACTGCTGTCAAAGACGAGCGCGTGTTTCCCAGAATACGAGGACTTGATTAATTAGAGAGGTATTACCTTTATTCCTTCAGTCTGACAATGTTTCCACCGAACAGTGAGGGAGGATTATTTTATAATACAAAAGTAAAAAAAAGAAGAAAGTTTTCCCGATACACTCTTCCTCATCACTGCAGCTTCATCAACTATCATTCGAGATTATGACTATGACGATGTGTGTGGCACATACTAACAGCAAAGGCTAAAACACATCATGGCTAATGTATGAAACTGCATGAGACGTGTGAGCAGAAGAAATTGTGAAGTAATCGGATAGGAATCGTATTATTAATTATACGCTCTACTTGGAAGCTGCCTCACAATCAGGTGCATGTTCGGTTAATGTAACAGAAAACTACAGACATAAAAAGGCAACCAAATTTTCTTCGTTAAATGCTCTTCTGCTTTATAACCGTGTCCATGAAGAGGAATCTGCCAGAAGGCCAAGATGGGCAGACGCTTTACATATATATCATTATGCTGATATATATTTTCAGATGTGCGCTAGTTGTCCAGGGACAGGTTTAAGACGTAGCTCCTGGAGTGGTGTTGACATTCTGTGTGGCGACCTGTGGTGCGACTTCGATGATGCGGGGTTTGTCGATGATGCGTGCCGAGCGGTTGCCTTTCTCTACGATGCCGATGATCCAGGCCTGGTGTCCTTCACCATACTTGGGGGATTTGATCTCAGCGCAAAAACGTGCTGCTTGCTCACGCGGAAGACAGATCAGCAAACCTCCTGGTGAAAGGCAAATGTGAAAGAGGAACATTTAGAACCATCAAACTGTATTTATTTCCTGTTTACTAATCCTGTATTTGGGGTCCCCATGACCCCAACAATTAATAGAGCAATTGTAAAAAAATTTATACATTTTACCCATACAAATTATATATAATTTTTTGTTTAATTCCATGCATTATGATGTCTTTTGGGAGACTTTTGTACCTACTTTACCACAAAAAATCCTCAACTACATGTTTCCCCTGTATGTGAAATATTGCATTTTTATGAAAAAAGTTACTTTAAAAAGTATGCAAATTTCATTTAAGTTGTTTCTGGATATTGATCTAGGTGTTAGGTGTAGAACTCTGTCATCTGCTGGTTAGTGAAGAACCTAAAAGGATTGCGGTTTACAAACGAAAATGTTTTGTCCAGCAGAGGGCCATAGAGAGCCATTCATTTTTCTGGAAGTGCTCGTACCAAAATTGTGATACATTTTGTGAATTCACACACACACACACACACACACACACACACACACACACACACACAC
>CAIGQZ010032545.1:1406129-1433274 GCA_903798205.1 Danio tinwini
CACACACACACACACACACACACACACACACACACACACACACACACGTGTGTGTATATATATATATATACATGAATGTAGGTAGTTAATAAGGAAAAGTCACAAAATCCTATTTGAATAAGATGAAGGGAACCTTTTGTTAATTAAGTAAAAGTTGATTGGGGTCATATAAGACCCTAAGTTCAAATTAAAAGTCAAGATTACTGCTTCAGGATGGAAAAAATTAATAACTGCAGGGATATAAGGATAAAACACAGAGTTTTGTTTGCACCTTTTATTAAAAAAATAGTTCACCCAAAAATTAAATTGTGATCATTTTATTTATTCTCTACTTTTTCCAAACCTGTTTGAGTTTCTTTTGTTTCAGATATACTGAAGAATGCTGGAAAAATATAGCCATTGACTTCCATAGTATTTGTTTTGTTCCTAGTATAGATATCGATGGCTGCTTTTTAAAACATTATTCAGAATATCTAGCTTTGTATTCAACAGAAGAAATTCATCAAGTTTAGAGACACTTAAGTCTGAGTAAATGGTGAGGAAATTTTCATGTTTGAGTGAACCATCCCTTTCAGATTCATTTTATCAGCCAAATCATGATATGAGACAGCACAACAAAATGAGTTATACATAGTTTAGAAATGCATGTTAATATCAGGTGGAAAATCATAATGCATCACAAGCATTCAGAGACCACAGTGAGAATTCCCCCCCTCTGTTTAAACTTAGAAATAAACATTGAATGTTATAATATTAAACAGTCATATATTAATAAAAAAAATATAAGTCTATTTACTGTATATTTGCTCAAGTAAAGATGCAAATATTAATAATATATAAATTAATAAATATTATTGATACCTGTATTTAAAAAAATCTTAATTTTTTTAAGTTTAATTTTTAAACTGTATATAAAAGTAATCATATTTAGGGTGATTAAAAAAAAACTTTTAAAAGATTAGATAAAAAACTAGGAATTAGAATAGTTTAAAAAATAAAAAACTTAGAATAATTCAACTTTCAGACCCCTTTGCTGCCACCATGAAACATTTCAAGCTTTTATACCTGAGGTCTCTGGGCAGGTGCCGTGCATAAGGCCAAACATGTTCCCGCAAGCTTTGCTGACAGCGGCCATCTTGGCGAGAACTGGCAGGTTGTGAATGACGAAGGACACCTCTGTGCGCTGCTGTCGGGCCAGATTCTGAGCGTGACCCAAAATCCCAAACCCTGTTATGTCAGTCGCTGCGTGTGCATTGAAGGTGTGCATCAGCCCGGCCGCTGAACCCCCCCAAAAAACAGAATATTAAACATTTGTTGGATTAGCTCAATATTTATGAGTTGAACAAACGTGTCATGTACTAACCTGTTCTGTTGAGTCGAGCCATGTTCAACATGGCTTCCTGATAAGCCAATTCAACGTCCTCCTGAGTGACCACAAGCTTTATCTTATTCCATTTCTCTGGCTGAGACACAAAAAAAGATGATGCACGGTTAAACCATGTTCACATTAGTCATTCATTCAGTTTGCTTCAGCTTAGTCCCTTATTTATCAGGGGTTGCCACAGAGGAATGAATCGCTAAAATAAAATAAAATTTAAAAATAAAATAAAATCCATCAAATGTTTCACACAGCGAATGCCCTTCCAGCCACAACCCAGTACTGGTAAACACCCATAAACTCTCACATACACTATGGCCAATTAAGTTTATTCAGTTCACCTAGAGCGCATGTCTTTGGATTGTGGAGGAAACGCACAAGAACACGGGGAGAACATGCAAACTCCACACAGAAATGCCAACGGCCCAGTGCTGTGAGGGGACAGTGCTAACCACTGAGCCTGTTCACATTACAGTCCTCATATTAGAAAGGTCTAAAACACTCACAATATCCAGCCACTGGTGCACTGCGACTGCCACTTGTGTTCCTAGAGGTTTAGTGAGAACCAGCACGTCGCCTGGTACTGCATTATCTGGCCTAAAACAGGCATAAACACACAACATCAGAGGAATGAATGGATATATTTGATGGGTGGTATTGTACAATATATTTCTTAGAAACTATACAGTATTCAATATCAATGAATATATATTCAGTAATTCAATATATCCTAAACTATCTAAATAGATATAGATAACATATATAATGTGAAATATTTATAATAAACTGCAAAAAAAATACCTTTCTTAGACTTTTTTTGTATTTTTTTTCTAGTCTACTATACACTACTATGTCTTTCATTCGTTAGTTTTTTATTCCTTTGAAATCTGTTTTAACACATTTTAATAATTTGTATTTGTTGTTTTTATTTTTTGTTTCTTCTATTCTTGTTTATGTAAAGCATTATTACTGTGTATGAAATGAGCTATATACATAAACTTGCCAGTCTAAATAGCTAACAATTCTTAAATCAAGAATCATTTTCTAGACAAGCAAAATAATCTGCTAATGGTGTAAGCAAAATAATCTTGTTTTTCCTTTTGACATAAGACTATTTTGCTTGTTTTAAGGAAAAACTCACTTAATTTTGACATATATTGACATATAGAATATTGACATATAGAAAATGCTTCTTGATTTAAGACTTTTTAGATATTTGGACTAGAAACACAAAAATCTATGCAAGGCATTTTTGTATTTTCACATTATGCATGTTATCTATATCCATTTAGATACTTTAAAGCAGTGGTCTCAAACTCAATTCCTGGAGGGCCACAGCTCTGCATAGTTAAGCTCCAACCACTAGTGGTGTAACGAATCACAAATCTGCAGTTCAGATCACACTACGTTTTTTGTTTTTTTTTCTCCATTTTTCGGATCAGCAAAAAAGTGAGGAGACAAATGTCATTTGCTTTCGATTTATATAAAAATATTACAGCAAAAAACATTGCTTTTAACAAACAGAACTTAAAACCTGTAATGTTAATAAAAATAACAATAAAAAAGAACCAGCTGAAAAAAGAAAGTATTTAATATGAAATATGATCTTTGCTTTTGTTGCTGATAATGCTAAATATAGAAATCTAACATCTTGTACAACAGATCATATTTATCTTCAATTAATGTTTCAACAATTCACACATAAAACGTCATGTTTTATTATACTGTAGGTGTATTATTTTTGACAACCTATTCAGTGACATAATTTTAATGGTTGTTTGCCGCTATCTGTTGGTTACACAATGTAATTGCTTTTACCAGCGTCAAAAATTCACCAGCATCATGTTTCATTAAACGGTGATTTTAATCTTTACCATAAACATCAGTGTTTATATCTGAACTATAAACTGTTCTCCCAGCACTTCTGTGTTATTTAATAGTTTGTAACTCACTGAATCTCTCTCGATGCAGATTTGAATGCAGCGCTTTGAAGGATTAATAAACATATGCAAATCATTATCATTTATCGTTCATGTTGCGCGGGTTTGAACTGAGATCACGATCTTTTAATGTTTAATTGTGCACTGAATGCATCAATGCAGGCTTAACAAGCATTGACAGAAAACACATTCAATTAATAGCCTACGAAAATTTAGATTTAGGTTCCACCACAACTTTTCCCGTCATCATTATATCTTTCAGGGAAGCCAAAATGCTTTTATGCACACGATTTGAATGGCGCGAGAGGCAGTCTCTCTAAAATGGTTATAAATGTTGGATTAACCGTCAAGTTCAAAATAAATTATTAATCCGCGGGTCACGTGCGTTCTGAACCGTGAGTTGTGATCCATACGGATCACGGATCAACAGTGATCCGCTTCACCCCTACCAACCACCTCCAAGTCACCTGCTTAATAGTCTCTAGCAGTCTTGAACACCTCGATTAGTTGGATCAGCTGTGATTGATTAGAATTGGAGCAAAACTGTGCAGAGCTGCGGCCCTCCAGGAATCGAGTTTGAGACTAAGCAAAGAAACCATTTACTTGCAGTGCACATGTTATTGGACAATGAATATGCCAAATATTTTACATGCAGATTTGTAAATATAGAAGTGTATTTTTATGATAGCAGTATCTGTAGTGTCAGTTGTAATGGGGTAATTGAAATAGTAAGGCAAATTTATTTTCAGCATTAAAAATCTTTAAGTTTGTTACACAATGTAATGTGATTTGATATGCACATAATATATAGCATGGCTTACATGGATATATTCACAGTACGTTTTCACAGCCTTTTATATGAGCTTTGTTTCAAAGGACAACACTGGGCAGGATGTATAATATAAACATTTTGAAAATATTGAGATATATACCATATGTTATACAGAGATATGATTTGTGTTGGCTATAAATGAGAGACACTTACATAATGAACTCATTAGGTTGGCACACGGTTGTGGCTACACCTCCCAGGACTATCCATGGATTTATAACTGTCTGACCACCTGTTACAGAGGTCCCTGCCTCCTCAGATGCATCCTTAAACCCCTGGATGACCAGCGGCATGACCTTATCACGCTCCTACAACACACACAATCAGATATTGAGTCAAAACGGATGCTCGATATGTGGGTTAAAGATCTCACATTGTGTCAAAAAATGGTAAAATCGTTTCAAAATCAATAATAATAATACATTTTAAATGGTTTAATGCTCCTAACAAATGGGTAAAGAGTAGTGGTTGGAAGGATATCGGCAAAATGAAAGTCAAAATGTACTTTTCTTATTTTTATATGTATAAAGTAGTTCTTATTATAATCAATGTGTCTGTGCAATTCATTATTTAATAAAAATTGGATTTGCCTTCATAAACTTTAATCAAACACCATAACCTTCTCTCCCACTCAAAACTTATTTTCTTTACTTCCTGGTCACATTGAAGTCATTAAGGGCGGGTATATCATTTGGTGTTTCATTTCTGCTCTAAATTCGTCCATTTGTCAATCGTCCTTCGTTTTATTATCAACGCCTGTCTTTGAACAATTCAATCGGATCTTAAAGAACGAAATCATGTACTACCCTACATTTTTTCTCATTTCATGACCGGTTCAAGTGAATGTACATTAAAAGTCTATGTCTGTCTAAAAGTTATGTCAACATTTAATCTTTTGTTTTACTTATGGTTTAATGGATTTATGTGACCCTATACCACAAAAACAATCATCAGTAGGTTAGAGTTTGAATTATTTTGGTTTAATTGTTTAAAACATGTTAAAAACATTGTTGGAGAGAGGCTGTTTGTCCTCTTTTGAACTGCAATTCTACCAGTGTGGTCTGGTAATCTTGTTTGAATTGATGGAATTGTGAATGTTGAAAAGTACAAATAGGTTTTAATCCATTATGCCATTCCTTCTGGTTTGTAATAGTTTGAAATAGTTTTCATTTTCAACATGATAATGATCCACTAATTGCAGTGAAATCCTATTTGTAGAAAGAAAACAACAGATGAAAGACAGACAGTCATGAAATGGCCTCCACATGGTCCAGACCTGAATATTATCGAAGCTGTATGAAATCAGAACTCTGGAAAAAAAAGTGCTAAAGAAGCCTGATATTAGCACATTATTTCAGAAAATGGCAGGACAATTAGAACAAAACAGTTCAAGCAGTGCTTGGTGCCAAGGGGAGGCCACATTAAACAGACTTTTGCTTGAAGAGGAAATGTTGTGCTGTTGTTGTTGTTGTTTTTTACATATTTCCTATATTTTCTGTTTTTAATAAAGAGACTGATTGGTTATATATTCTCCAAAAAGCCAACAAAGCTTGTATAGTGCTTAGGACTTTTGCACAATACTGTATATCACGATAGAGGGGGAAAAAACTTCTATCTCACGGTGACTGAGTATTTTAGAACTGCATCCTTACATAAAGATTTTAATATGTCATCATCAAAAGGTTGTACCATTGTACTAAAGGGCCTTTTACTTGATGTAAAAGTATGAACTATCAACCAGGTTTTGTTCACATGAATCATTTAGATGCCTTAGACACTTGTTTGTATTTTTAGGCTAGCTGTTCCTTAAAATAGCCGACATTAGATGAACAAACACTTTGCCTGTACATTTACAGATCAGTTTCACATCTCACCTTCTCTGTGAGTTTGTTGCTGACACCGAGAAGCATCAGCATGTTATCACATTCTGTTACTCCCATGGCGTACAGGTCACTCAGCACATTGGCACAAGCAATTCTGCCCTAGAAAGCAAAGAGAATTCATAGATAATCATATTGAGCATATAATGTGACTTATTCTCAGATTATGTTAATCTGAAGTCTGATGTTTACCATCATATATGGATCATCCACTATGGGGTAGATGTAGTCTGTGGTCTGTACAAGTGACAAGCCTCCATGTCTCAACGGGATCACACAGGTGTCCATTCCAATGCCTGTTTTAAATAAACATGGGGAAAAAACAATCATTAAAGGTTTAGAGGTTTGTCTAAAGTTTTATGTAGTATTGAAGCGAAAATGTTCATGCAAAAATGTGTTTTCAAGAGTGAAAATCTTAAAGGAATCGTACAGAGTGACAGATTTTATTCTTTTTGGAGAGCTATTTCCTTAAATCAACATGAAATCGGAGTTGACGATTCTTCTTTTTAATGCAATACTGCAGCAGTTATTATAAATTATTTATCCGTGTGCATAATTATTTTTACATTCTCATGTCTTAAAATTAATTTCTCCTCAGACTTCCAATGACATGTTTACTGGTGCAGGCCAAAATAACCTTCAACAACAATCTGGACAAAAAGTTGACAAAATCAAATCAACATTTCAACAATTTCTCTTGTTCAATAAGCCATTTCACTTTTTATAATTTATATTTTTCTCTTTTTTTTTTTTTGCAATTTCTGTGAAAAAAAAATCTGATTTATGCCGAATGATTTTTTTTTTAAAGCATAGGAGCTGAAATCTTGAAATTAAAAATAACTTAACTACTATTTAAGGTTTACCATCAAAACCTAATCAGAACCATTCGCTATTATTGATAACATAACAGATATACAGTTGCAATCAGAATTATTGAACCCCCTTTGATTTTTTTTCTTTTTTAAATATTTCCCAAATGATGTTTAACAGAACAAGGAAATTTTCACAGTATGTCTGATAATATTTTTTTCTACTGGAGAAAGTCTTATTTGTTTTATTTTGGCTAGAATAAAAGCAGTTTTTAATTTTTAAAACCCATTTTAAGGTCAAAATTATTAACCCCTTTAAGCTATTTATTTTTTCCATAGTCTACAGAACAAACCATCATTATACAATAACTTGCGTAATTACCCTAACCTGCCTAGTTAACCTAATTAACCTAGCTACGCCTTTAAATGTCACTTTAAGCTGTATAGTGTCTTGAAAAATGTCTAGTCAAATATTATTTATTGTCATCATGTTAAAGATAAAATAAATCTGTTATTAGAGATGAGTTATTAAAACTATTATGTTTAGAACGGTGTTGAAAAAAATCTTCTCTCCGTTAAACAGAAATTGGGGAAAAAATAAACAGTGGGGCTAATAAATCAGGGGGTTGAAAAATTCTGATTGCAACTGTAAATTAAAAAATGAATAAATGTATACATTTACACTTATTTACATAGTAAACAACTTGTGCTAAAAGTTGGTCCCACGAGCATTACAACATTAAAACCATTGTATATTATTTATAAACAAACTGTAAAAGTTTTTGCTAAAAAGCCAAGGAGCTATCATTACTGTAGCTGTATTGAACAACATAAATTACTAACATTTGACCATTTCTTACTTTATGCTGATGTGTGTTTAATGTCTAAAATATTTAATGATCTTGCACCACCACCTCTCAACCAATGTGTGATTGTCTGTAAGGATTATATAAAACCGACTAGGTCATCAGTAAGAGGTGATTGTTCAGTTAAACTCAGGAGAACTGCTTTTGGAAAATCAGTTTTTTTCAGTCAGAGCAGCAGAAAATTGGAATAAAATACCAGTGCATATCAGAGAGAGTAACACGTTTAATCATTTTAAAACTGCTTAAAGAAAATCAAACATGCAGTCACTGATTTGATTTTATTGTATTGACTATGTTGTATTGTACTGTAAGTGTATATTCATTCATTTCCTTCTTGGCTTAGTCCCTTTATTAATGAGGGGTCGCCACAGTGGAATGAACCGCCAACTTATCCAGCATTTGTTTTACGCAGCGAATGCCCTTTCAGCTGCAACCCATCACTGGGAAACATCCATACACACTCATTCACACACACTCATACACTACGGTCCATTTTAGCATGCACAATTCACCTATACCACATGTCTTTGGACTTGAGGGGTAAACCGGAACACCCGGAGGAAACCCACGCCAACACCGGGAGAACATGCAAACTCCACACAGAAATGCCAACTGAGCCAGCCGAGGCTCGAACCAGTGACCTTCTTGCTGTGAGGCGACACCGCTACCCACTGTGCCACAACAACGCCCTGTAAGTGTATATTGTAATATTTTTTTTATATTGTTAAACTTGTTACAACTTCCTGCCCAGGGAATACAGATGTAAATTAGCTTTATAGCTAACTCTGGTACAACATGTCATGTTGTACGTACGTATAAATAAAAAAAAAAAAAAATTAAGAATAACAGGCTCAACAATCTGCAGATTTCTGTGTAGCCCTCGATATGTGTCACAATAGGGAAAGAAATACAATAAGGACAATTTTACTGTACAACTACCGCAACTAGCTTAATACCGATTTCTGCTAAATTATTAATCATTAATTAATAATTAACTCTATCCCTTCATTTTATTTACATTTTTTATGTGTGTGTGTGTATTGGTGGCATGGTGGCGCAGTGGGTAGCTGGTTCAAGTCCCGGCTGGGTCAGTTGGCATTTCTGTGTAGAGTTTGCATGTTCTCGCCATGTTGGCGTAGGTTTCCTCCGGGAGCTCCGGTTTTTCCCACAAGTCCAAAGACATGCACTATAGGTGAATTGGGTAAGCTAAATTGTCTGTAGTGTATGTGTGTGAATGAGAGGGAATGGGTGTTTCCCAGTAATGGGTTGCAGCTGGAAGGGCATCCGCTGCATAAAACATATGCTAGATAAGTTTCATTCCGCTGTGGCGACCCCAGATTAATAAAGGGACTTGTCCGAAAAGAAAATAATGAATGAATGTGTGTGTTTGAATACCTAGTCTGGGCATTACAGCCCCGAGAAACTGCTCATCTTCCTGATAATGGTTTTCCTGCAGGGATTCTAGAAGTTTCTGAAGCACATCTTGAGGAACTTTGCAGCCCGTCCCCTTGAGCTCTGTGAAGCGTGTTAGTCTGAAGTTCTTGTCCAGTTCATAGCTCTCCGGGTTAAAAGATTCCCGCACCGACATGTTTAAAAAAACAAAACGTCACCGGCACACACAACAGCTAGCACACCTTCCTTCAGACTACGGTATAGGCAATCTGAAAAACAAATGAGTATATTTAAAGTGAGAAGTGAAAAAGCATATAACAGTCACTAATGTTAACAGATAATCCTCTACTTCAACACACATTAGCTGAGCACTTTCATTCATTCGTTTACATGTTTTTATTTCCCTTAAATTGCTATTAGATTGTTTACTCTCGAGCTCAAGTGCACAAATATTAAACCATCCCAAACTTACATATTTATACACACACATAGACAGACACAAGTTACATATATATATATATTTTTTGTGATAATTAATAGGTTTTTTAACAATTCATATACAGTGCATGTTTGTGCAGGTGTACAGAATTCAAGTCCTAATGTGATTTCTTGGACCAGACTGTTCGAACTGTACTGATGTGGCGCGCGCACTCTGTCCAAGAAAGATTCGTTTTGGTGATTCGATTCGTTCGAAGAATATGTTTGAATGAATCAGTTGTTGAAATAAAACTAACAACTCGTTTTAAACATCAACCAGGAGTTTACCGGTCTCGGGACAACTTTAATATAAATATATCACATCTATAAAGGCACTTACATTTACAATAAAGACACTAAACGAGTCCTATAGTGTGTAATTCGGTATACAAATGCCAAATATACAAAGAGTTTGCTGAACTGTTGCTCTTTCGTCCGTTTCCTACGTAAGATAGCTACAAAGATGTCCCTACAAGCTAAAGAAAAATAAGATGTGGTCTTGATATGTACGCTTATGAAAGCAAATATAATATTAACTAATATTACATTACGCCATTCATAATAGCTTGTAAAACGGAACGAGTCATTAAAAAGAATCATTTCAACCGAACAATTCACTCGTGATTCACTAAAACCGCTGCACGCGCTAATCCAATGCAACGCCTTCCCGATGCTTTATTAGATTTCACCGCACCTAATAAACAATACAACCTTCGTATGCACATGATAACACGTTTAAACAGTAAAATAAATGATAGCAATAGCAGAAGCAAGGCAGTTGAAGTGTTTACAAAAATGTCGGCGGTGGAAAAAATTAACCCTTAAAGCGCCCGCGCCATGATTGCTGTGTGCACAACAGAGTAATAATATACAATTTAAATTATTTGGTGCACTTTACACAAACTCCGCTGCTTATGTCTTGTACTTGAATAAATAAGATAGCTCTCCTCACACATAATGCATTGTGGCACTGTTATATTCGTGTCCCATTTCCCCTTTAATTGTGCTGTTCAGTTTGTGCTTACCGGTTTCGCTCGATACAAGAGACGCGACGCTCCCGCAATGCACCGCGCGCAGAAAGGGCGCCTGGAAAATGTGCCTGAAAAAATTGACAGTCAGTTCAATACAGTACTTCTGCATGAAAAGCACCGCATTCGTGATGCGTGTTAGATTATTTGAACGCTTCGTGTGATTATATATCACTTCCGAGCGTTAAACGGAATTGTTAACTGCTCTGAGATGATATTTGAATTTAAAACTCGAAGTTGGGAAAGGGTCCTTCTTTCCCGCGTGACGTCATCGCCTCCCCTTTAAAGGAGCTTGAAGTATGGCAACAAAAAATGTCCGCAGTAGTTTGTACCTTTAAACTTACTTGTGGTCTTGCCATTTTTATAAGGCTTTACTGATGTTAATCGTTCATTTAGAGGCTTATAATTGTTTTTACCACTATAAACGATCGATTCCTGAATGTTTTATTATACATTTCTTTTGTTTCTTTGTGATTTATACATGTAAAATTACCCCGTTAAAGCCCCCTTTTTACAGTTTTATGAAATAAATTAAATATTATGTAGATATGATTTCAAAATTCGTCATCAAAGTAGCAGTTAAAACTTAATTCTTTACATGCTTTACCCATTTTTGTCTGTTTTTCTCTGATTTTTTATTTTAAAGTGAGTTAACCCTTGTGCACTTCAAATTTACCACCCTTTTATTATGTTCGGAATGAAAACACCCACTGAATTAAACCACTGTAAAAATGCATCAGATACATATTTAGTCTTAATACTATCTGTTAATCAACCTCAGTCCTGATTAATCCTGATAAAATTACAGGATTTTAACTCTTTAATTGCCAAATTCATAAATAATGTGACTGATTTGGTGAAAAATACACAGAATGATGTATTTTCAATATAAAAAGCAATTGTGGACTGGATTATTTTTTTTACCTTTTATCAAAGTCTTGGACAGGCCCGGATTAAGAATTCAGAGGCCCCTTGGCACAATGTCCTGTAGGGCCCCCTACAAGGCCGCACCCCTATAGTTGAATTAGAAAATAAGATTAATATAATACTTTTAAAATAAATCTAATATATACTATTTTTAAATAAATGACATAGTACATATTTATAGTCAGCAAAGATTTACCTGATTTTAAAAGCATTTAAAGCACACTTTGATAAAAAAAAAAAATAGTAATATAGCTAGTGAAAATTAATGGATTTTAATATACTTGTTCCAAGTTTACTGAAGCAGTACTAAAAAAATTATATTTAAGGGTATTTTTAATGTATAACTTCTACAAAGTTATAATGCATATGATTAGGATATAACACCTCTCCAATCCAGTTCTATGAATCTGAGTCCTCCATAATCTACACACTGATTAATGATTCCTACTGTCTCCCTCGTGATGATGAAGAGTAGGCAAACAGCACTTGATTATAAAGCTGAAAGTATCCAAAATCACACAATCTATACCAGTTCTCTCCTGTCTCTCTCTTCTTCAGGGGCTTTTTCTGTCTCTCTCTCTGTGTCTCTCTCTCCATGAGGTCGGAGAATATGGGTGAAGCAGGGCGACTAACATTGTAAATACAGATTAATTATATTAAGATGTCGCTAAAATTTAACACCAGGTGTAAAATAACTGTATATAGAATATTTATTATTATCTTATTAAATACCTTGTGACTCATTTTATATATTTTATATACTTTATTTACATTTTTAAACAAAAACATTTCCTTTCTATTGAAAATAAATGTATTTCCAATCTGTAATGGGGAAAAAAAGAAGAACGTGTTCATCAGATGCTGGATTCAAACCGCGTTCATGATCGGTCGCCTCAAAACATGTTACCATGCTGTACCATACTGTGCTCTTAAGTTATGTTGTCTCTGTTGATCTTACAGCGCTGGCGGGAAGCACTCAACTAGCTTATTCCAATGAGGTGCACTATTTGCACTTAGCCTAAATAGACACTGCAAAATCAACCCCCCCCCCACACACACACACACACACAGGGGCCCCAAGTGCGCAGGGGCCCCTGGGCCTGTGCCCATAATGCCCATTGGTTAATCCGGCCCTGGTCTTAGACATGTGAACGATTAGTAACAAAATTAGCTTTGATGCATTGTTAGATATTCATTTGTTTCTCCCTACTGTTGGTGGCTGTTCTTGCCCCAATTGACTTCCATTATAACCACATTTAATGATGCATAAATACACAGTGGTTGTTTTTATTTACTCCATGTAGCTCTGAGAGCTGAGATGCATATTTTGATTTTCTTAGACACATCAAGGTATGTGCACAAAGGTCACTCTCACACACTCACAGACACACATACGCACACGCACACTTTAATTTGCTGTTACTCCATATAAAATCCATAAACTAAGCTTTTTTGCACTGGTGTCAACTGATGATCAACAGTAAAAATGTGAAAATTTTACCTCTTCCCAACGAGGAAAACCACCAATAATCAAAAATGCATGATTATGGTGTCATGGTTTTGTAATCAAAAAATGTGGTTAAAATGGAGGTCAATGTGGCAAAAACTACCGACAGTTAATTAGGGAGAAAAAAATGAACAATGCAATCAATCAAAAGCAATGCATCAAAGCCAGTGTTGTTTCACATGCCCAAGACTTTGATAAAAGATAAAAAAAAAATCTTTTTATGTTGAAAATATGACATTTTGTGTAATTTTTCACCAAATCAGTAACATAAATTATGAATTTGGGAATTAAAGAGTTAACATCCTGTCATTTTAAAAACATTTAGTTGTTTTGATCAGGACTGAGGTTGATTAACAGATTTATGCAAAAAAAAAAAAAAGCAAAAAAGCAAAAAAAATTAATCTGTTGCATTTTACAGCAGTTTAATTTAGTGGATGTTTTAATCTAGAACATAACAAAATGGTAATAAATTTGCTGAGTATATCATTAAATTCTTTAAAAAAAAAATCTAAGCATTTTCTTAAAATATGTGTCAAAATAAGATTTGTCACCAAAAATCTTTCTGCTAGCTAAAACACAGAATAAGTTATGGCCAGATTAAGACACAAAATCACCCCAGAGTAGATGAAAACATCCCCAACAGTACATAAGGGTTAAAAACTTGAGTATTTAAATATGGAAAGTTGACTGTATATATGAAGTATGTTATTAGTTCATATCTCTATCATAGAAACCATAACATATTTAGAATGGTGTCTTTTGTGTTGTTCTGATGAAAAACCAAATCAGTTTTAGTTCAATTAAGCATGTAAAAACATGCTTAAATATGATAAATACTAACATTCGATGCATAGAAAAATAATTATCACATGTAGGTTTAGATCAACCATTTAAGACACAGCCACAGTATTTATTTGACGTCTCAGACCAAACAACTTTCTACTAATTAGATCCTTAATATCTAAATATAACATCTGATCTTAAAGGAATATTCCTCAGTAAGCTCTTTTTCAACCAGATGTGGCAGCTTTAATACTTCAGTCATATCTAAATTCATAGAAGCAAACATCAGTCTGAGTTAACAGATATGCACTTACAATAGAAGTCTATGGTCAGTGTACAACGTAAGCGCATCATTTTTCTGTGCGCACCATTTTAGAATTGCTTTTACAAAACTGAGACTGAGCCACAGATGCTGTCCAAACAGCTTAACTTATATTTAACCCGGATATTAACATGAATTGTTGTTCAAGCTTTTCACTGTGAGGTAAAACCCTTTGTTACACAGACGCAGGACAATGCTCATATTCACTCATTTGTACACATTCAATAGACACTAGATCCTCTTACACAGGAAGTCAAACAGTTACATATCTACGATAATCAGACTGCCAGATTATATAACCAACGACACATTAGTAAGACTATGTGCAGCGAACATGACATTAAGTGCTATTTAAAAAGAAAACGCAATGTATTTCACCAGAAAGTGTCAATAATAAACAGCACAATTCTGAAATGACATCAGTTTGTTATGTTAGCTTGTTTCTGCCACAGGATAAAAATAAAAATGAAATAAAAATACCAAAGGTAAATTGTTTATCTCACAATTTCTTGAGACTTTTAGAGAAAAAAAAAATGGTAATTGCAAGATTAGGCTAGCAATTCTGGGGAAAAAATCTGAAAATCTTTTCACAAATATGCGTGTAGCTTACATTAAATTTTTTTTCTCAGATTGCTAAGTTTATACCTCATAATATTAATAATTCTGCCTTTTTTCAGTATTCTGATTTTTGTCTAGCAATTCTGAATTAATATTTTGCAATTCTGAGCTTATTTCTGATAATACTCTTTATCTCGTAATTCTGAGTTTATATCTGACAATTCTGTTTATGTCATAATTCTGAGCATATATCTGACAAATCTGCTTATATCTCATAATTCTAATCTCATATCTGACAATCTTATTTATATCTAGCAATGTTGAGTTTATATCAGCACATTTTTGACTTTTGTCCCTTAAAATTATGAATTTATACTGAACAAATCTGACTTTTTTCCACAGTATTCTGAGGTTTTATCTTAAAATTCTGAGCATATATTAGACAATTTGGTTTATTTCATAATTCCGAGCTCATATCTGACAATCCTCCATGTCATGCAGTGCTAAATAATTTATATCTCAATATTCAAAGTTTATTTCTCGCAATTCAGAGTTAAAATCTTGCAATTCTGGATTTATATCTTGCAATTCTCCAACCCAGGCTCATTATTGATACATACCCCTATATACAATTCTGGAGAGCGTGAAATACGTCCTAGGAGCTAAATTTTTTAGGTTTTGTTTTCGCGAATCCAGCAGAGGCCGCGGTGTGTGCTTTTTGAGATCTCAAATTTCTCTCTCAAGTGCCAGTCACACCTGCTGTTCTCGCGTAAATCCATCAGAGGGCACAGTCGACTGACTGACTGACTGACTCACCGACCGACACCCTCACCCACTCCCTTCCCTAAACCCAACCCAAAGTGTTTTCAAAAGTGCCAATTGACCTGCCCACTAACTTCTCTAAACCCAACTGACAGTGTTTCAAAAGCAATCCAGAAAAAGAAAAGCCCTCGCCTGATTTATTACCATGTTTCAGATCTTACCACGTTCTCACCCTGTTATTTACTTGTTTATTTTATTTTTTAGCTTTTCGTTTTACCTGCTATCTGGAACCGTTCTTCGCGGAACCCTATCGTTGCGGTCGAACCTGCTTTGCATCTCAACTTCACAGACATATGCAGCAGGCTACTGGGCATACTGTTTACAGCGGAAAAGTCATCCACAGAAGCTGTTGGGGGCGTGATGAAATGTAGCCATACGTACCTCTCAGTGGCATAGTGGACAGACACCATTGGGGGGCTGGTTGAGGGGTTGATAAATCCCCCCTCCCCCCCCTAACCCCCCCCCCCCTCTCTATCTCTGGTCTAAGCCATCAACCCCTTCCCTGCGTCTTCACTATGCCTGACTATAAGCCACCCCGCCTCCCCCCTCCCTGGTCTTCACTTTGCACGATCAAAAGCCATGACCCACCCACTCCACCACCCTCGTCCAGGTCTTCACTTTGCATGACACTACACCACTGGTACCTCTGGATACATAGTTTGCACTCTTCAGAAATGTATACGGGGGTACGTTTACGCAATGAGCCTGTGTTGCAATTCTCAGTTTATATCATGCTGTTTTTTCCTTTTTTTACCTTATAATAATTAATTTATATCAAACAATTCTCACTTTTTTTCTCGGAACTGCTGAAATTAAGCCATAATTGTGAAATAAAACTAGGAATTACATCTGCATTTTTATTCCATTGGAAACAAGCTTCCACTTCTGTGGCTTGGCATGGCAGAGTGAATTAAAGGCACAGTCATGTTTCATCAGCGTTTCTGCCGATATTTGTTGGCAAAGCATTTGGATGAAGCTTAAAAAGGACAAACACCACCATATATTCATAGAAGACACTCAGTGACATCTGGACGACCCACTTTTAAAACGATCAAACATGAGTACCTGTGTTACAAAAGTGTGTCCACAGTTGTCTGGAACGCCAGCAGGGGTCCTACTGATCTCACAGCTGACCGCGAGCACTTTTAAAGCCACATCTCTCCATACATGCTACAGTCTAGACGGACAAAATAATTAAAAATGACTCCTTTGTGGGGGTCGGAGGTTGCATTTTGTTGAAAACAATGTCGTCTCAGGCAGTGTCCATAGCAACTAGACTTTCTGTTCTCTCAAAAGCAGCACCTGCGGTACAGAAGAAAGAGTTTCATCAGAACAATGGCACATTTGGACAGCGAGATATTTAAGGTGTGCAATGCAGTACCATTTTGTGTCACAGTTTCTGCTTGATCAACAGTTTGTTGACATTTTTCTGAAAGATAACAAGATAAGGATGATACAGTACTAGGAGGAACAACATTCATCAATCCAATTCCAATGCATTTCAACATCAGTTTGCTAAACCATTTAGTACTGCAGAGAATGCTGGGATATCATGAGGTTAGATACACTCATCGATCTGATGAGGCATATCACACTCTGAAGGGCACTTTGAAGTGAACACAATTCTGGCCGCCATATTAAAGTGTCTTTCCAAACTGAAGTGCTCAAAATTGGCAACTTCGAAGTAGGGATGTCCAGATCCGATCACGTGATCAGAAATCGGGCCAGATCACTTAATTTCAGACTCGATCGGAATAGGACGTTACCTTCCATTCAGGACTTGAATATATGTGTATACAGTATATATATTCTCATTATTTTTAACACATCTATAGTTATGCGATGGCACAGAGTTGGACATTTTTCTTGACTTCACACAGAAACAGCAACGCTACTTAAAGCGGAAAGCAAAGACAACAACATTGCCATAGCAAACTATGAGATTTGTAAACTTGAGATTGTCTGCTGGGTATTTTAAGTTGAGGTGCTATTTGTGCTATTTGTTTTTATATTAGATTTTTTATATATTTACTGTTGCACTAAAGTCCAAAACAAAAAAAATTATGTTATTATTTGATTGTTTAAGCTACCTCACAGAAGTGCTCAGTTTGTTAACAGAGTTGTTGAAGGTTAAAATAAGGTGAATTAAATACAAAATAAGGAACATCCTGGATCTGTTTCTTCTGTCTTCTTTATTCTTTTTTATGTATTATAGAAGTATCGGATTGGGTTTCGGTATCTGTAGATACTCAAAATCAAATGACGCAGACTTGGACTCGTGGGCAAAAAAACCTGATTGGGACATTCCTACTTCGAAGGGCCCTTTGAAATGAAGGATTTTGAAATTCAAAACAACTAAATCAAGTGCTTCAAAAAAATGATTCGCTGTTTTCAAATGTTGAAAACAACACATGCTAGAGACACCTACTGGTCAAAACCATGTACAGTAAATGTAACTAAAACAGCAAAAAAGGCTTTAAAATGAGTTTTTCCAAACACACTGCAAACATTATATTTAATGTGTAACTTAGAAATGCACTTAGCTTATCATCTAATGTTATTAAATATGAAGTATTTGCATAATATGCATTTTTTATCAATTTTCAATGGTTATATTATTCGTTTGATGTGGATTCTGTTGAACAGGACAACAAGAGACTATTAACTAATATCATTACTTTTCATGTTACAAATGTATCCCTCAAATATCGACAAACTCGTAAAAGTGATCCGAAACTTATGAATGCTGTTCAGTGATTCACCACTGGGGGGACGCATTTTACTGTCTTGCGCTGAACGCTGTCGACCAATGGCAACAGGCTGTCATCGGTCCAATCAGCGCAGATTAGCTTCGTGCTAAGGAGGGGTTTGGGAACAAATGAATCGCTGAACGATTCATATGGGAGTCGCTGACATAATTAGGTAAAAATAAATGCATATTATAAGACCATGAACGTGTTTTTTGACCTTGCATACATATCAGTATGTTGTTGGAGACCCATAAAACCAAAATATGACCATTTTCAATGTGTAATAGTGGCTCTTTAAATTTTCAGAATGTTTGTAAACAGTTCTAATGCCAGTTTGATACAAACTGATTCGAAACAAAAATGTAGGTTTCAAAGCTTCGGAAGCAGCGATCACTAATGTTTGTGTCAGTGTGTCTGAGTACCTGTTTTGTGCTGAAAATCACTACTGTCTGAGGTGGTCTCTGCTGCAAAACATTACAAATAAATCAAGTAAATTAAGCATTTGATAAATGAATCAATAATGTTAAAATAATCAACTTTTTATTATTATGTTAAACTATTAGTCTCGAAGAAACAGAAAAGTTACAAAATTTTCTGACATTTTTTTCTTTTGCTTTATGCCATATACATTTCTCTTTCTCACATGTTCTCACCTCTTTTTAAGCGTCGACGGGCAAGTTTAATCTGGTCTTGCAGAATCTGGACCCAATCTCTTGGGCCAGGAAGCTTTTCAATTCCATTGGCAGTGCAATACTTTTCTGTGAAAACTACATACACACACACACACACACACACACACACACACACACACACACACACAAACAAAACAGTTGCTTCATGTATTGGTCAAATAAGAAAAGGGGCTTTCTGGCATCAAAACAATAAATGGATAATGCAATTTTATTTTTTTGGTTATGTACTGTACATTAAACTGGGCACTCTAATTAAGTTTTTTTTCTTTGTTTGCTTGTTTGATTTTTCTGAGCAAAAAAATTATGACTACTGTGTATTTTTACCATCATTTACAAAAGACACACACTAAAATGTCATTCAGAGTATAAAAAAACAACAAGAAAAGTTTATATGCTGAAAAGTCTTGTAATGCAAATTTAGGACAAGATAGATCTGATGGCATATTAAAAGAATATGCTCTACTTAATCACTAATTCATTGTCAATTTAAATTATTTTGATACTATCCACTATCTTTCAAACTGCTGGATTTTACCAATTTGTCAGAAAGGTTTTAATCAAATTTATTACTGTTTTATTACACTCACTGGTGACTTTATTAGGTTCAACTGCTTGTTAACGCAAATTTCTAATCAGCCAATCACGTGACAGCAACTCAGTGCATTTAGGCAGTAGACATGGTCAAGATGATCTGCTGCTGTTCAAACCGAGCATTAGAATGGGGAAGAAAGTTGATTTAAGTGACTTGGAACGTGGCATCGTTGTTAGGGCCAGACGGACTAGTCTGAACCTTGAGGCAAATGAGCTACAGCAGCAGAAGACCACAACGGGTGCCGCTCCTGTCAGCTAAAAACAGGAAACTGAGGCTACAATTCACACAGGCTCACCAACATTGGACAGCAGAAGATTGGAAAGAACATTGCCTGGTCTGATGAGTCTCGATTTCTGCTGCGACATTCAGACGGTAGGGTCAGAATTTGGCGTCAACAACATGAAAGCATAAATTCATCATGCTGTATCAACGGATCAGGCTGGTGGTGGTGGGGGATTTATTTATTTTTGAACACTTTGGGCCCATTAGTACCAATTGAGCATCATGTCAACGCCACAGCCAACCTGAGTATTGTTGCTGACCATGTCCATCCCTTTATGACCACAGTGTACCCATCTTCTGATGGCTGCTTCCAGCAGGATAACGCACCATGTCATAAAGCGCAAAACATCTCAGACTGATTTCTTAAACATGGCAATGAGTTCACTGTACTCAAATGGCCTTCACAGTCACCAGATCACAATCCAAGCACCTTTGATGTGGTGCAACAGGAGATTTGCATCATGGATGTGCGGCCGACAAATCTGCAGCAACTGCGTGATGCTATCATGTCAATATGGACCAAAATCTCTGAGGAATATTTCCAGTACCTTGTTGAATCTATGCTATGAAGGATTAAGGCAGTTCGGAAGGCAATAGGGGGTCCAACCTGGTACTAGTAAGGTGTATAAAGTGGCCAGTGAGTGTATATTTCAATAAGTCTAGGTCAGAATAATAAGCATCTGTTACACTGAAAGACCACTACATCCGATTTCATGATATATTTCTTATTTTCTGTTTTTGCATATTTTTATGATTTTATTGTTATCTTTGCTGTAAAATATGTACAATCCTGTATTTATCTATAAGTCTTAAAACATTTTAAAATCTTTTTTTTAATCACTGGGCTCTTCAATTTATATAAAAGGGACACTTAAACAAAGAGAGAGCTATTGTGTACTGTACTGTTCTTGAGGACATATAAATAAGAAGTAAACCATTATTTTAGCCTAAAGCTTATTTTAACAGATTTACAAAGTCTCTCAAGGTCATACATGTGTATTAGCAAAATAACTACAGGTGCAGTGCTACAGGTAGTCTTTTTGAACACGTTTTCCCTCGCTTAAAGCCTTATAAATGTCTTTCTGTCTATTGTTTTTCATGCGTTTGCAAATCTGTTAATATTGTCTTATAAATAAACATTGCATTTTGACATTTTATTGCCTGAAGTCCATTATGATTTATGAATTTGACATTTTATTTGTAATTTAATATTTTAGTATCTTACAACATTTTCAAGTGTGACGTATACAGATGTTTTAATGGCTATTGTGTAAATTCATTAAATCATTCCAATTGAGTTATTTCCACACACCTTTAATGGCTCCGACTATGTTCTGATCGAGTCCTTTCCTGGTGTCGTTCAGACCTCTCTTCCTCTTGCCATTGGGCAGTGAGTTTGCCAGTGTTGTGTCATCAAAGAAAGCACATACCAGCTTCCTGAAGAGCAGACTGCCGGAGCGAGTGTAGTTCAGTAAGATTGAGTCCAACTGTGCTTTAGGAATAAATATGTCATAATCCTCGGCCAACTGCACCTCCGGCTGCGAGAGACAGACGGACGGATATTAATAACAGAAATGAATCCACACGCATGCACTTAGGAATTAAAACATACACACGCTGTAAATATTCCACCTTTAGTCAAGTACAAAAGTGGAAGATTATAATAAATTCTGATACATACTGTATAAATAAACATGCTAAAATACAAACTAACCTAACTAACATTTATTTTTTTAAATAAGAGAGAAAGGCAATTCCAGCTATCAAATTAATGAGTGCAAAACTGATTCAAAAGCTAAAACTCGCCAAGAGTGAATATAATCTTTGGCAAGCAATACAAATTTGAATCATGCAAGGTTACAAACACAGTCTAAGAGCTATATGTAATGTTTTCTAAATATATTTTAAGTAATGTCTGCCCCTATAATACTACAGTGAAATAAGTGCACTGAAAAAAATGATGTCTGCAAAACTGTTGCAAACTATTTATTTGTGTTGAATTTAAACAAACAAATTAAGTTTAATAAAATTCTACTTAATTTGTTTGTTTTAATTCAGCCCAAATAAATTGTTTACAGCCACTTAACGTAAAAATATTGAGTAAATCCAAGGAATTATCTCTAAATTATTTTTTTCAGTTTTAAATTTCGAGAGGCTTATGATTGGTCTCAGATGTTCCAGCATCATCTCACGACTAATTATACAATCAATTGATTCCTAACTCACTAAAAAATAACCAGTGCTTCTTATCTCAATATCTTCATCTTGAAAACCCCTCCACCCAACCCTACTTTCCTTCCTTCTCAAATGGGCGACATGGTGGCCCAGTAACTAGCACTGTTGCCTCACAGCAAGAATGTCTCTGGTTTAATCCCTTTCTAAACCAGGCGGCATTTCTGTGCAGAGTTTTGCTTGTTCTTCCCGTGTCGCGTGGGTTTTCCCCGGGTTCTCCAGTTTCCTCCCACAGTCCAAATAACAAGCACCCTAAGCAATAGATCACAAAATTGTATACCATAGCCAAGCTCTAAGCAAGTACACCTCTTTTCAACCATCCATATACGACACTTAGCTACAAATAAGCAAGGGGGGAGTCACCGAGATCTACCTGAGCTCAAACTCCCCTCTCGCCCTGCAATGGGAGGGAGCCCAGGGCTCGAGGATCTCATAAGCTCAGGGCTCTCTTCCAGGACAGCATGCCAAACAAGCTTTTTATTTTCAATCATCAGCTAAGTGTGAACTCTTGAAAGGAGGTATTTTGAAGTTCATAGAGCTTTACAAAAATTTAAATTGGTCAGAATAACATATTTCTAAAATTAGGGTTGTCCCACCAAATACTGACTTCTTGACCCTCCTGACGAAAACATTGTTCTGACTAAAATGACTACACTCAAAAAATTATTACTGATCATTGTTCAAACTACAGTTGCAATCAGAATTATTGAACCCCCTTTGAATTTTTTTTTCTTTTTAAAATATTTCCCAAATGATTTACAGTATGTCTGATAATATGTTTTCTTCTGGAAAAAGTCTTATTTGTTTTATTTTGGCTAGAATAAAAGCAGTTTTAAATTTTTAAAACCCATTTTAAGGTCAAAATTATTAACCCCTTTAAGCTATTTATTTTTTCCATAGTCTACAGAACAAACCATCATTATACAATAACTTGCCTAATTACCCTAATCTGCCTAGTTAACCTAATTAAGCCTTTAAATGTCACTTTAAGCTGTATAGAAGTGTCTTGAAAAATATCTAGTCAAATATTATTTACTGTCATCATGTCAAAGATAAAATAAATCAGTTATTAGAGATGAGTTATTAAAACTATTATGTTTAGAAATGTGCTGAAAAAATCTTCTCTCCGTTAAACAGTTATTGGGGAAAAAAATAAACAGGGGGGCTAATAAATCAGGGGGTTGAATAATTCTGATTGCAACTGTACCTGTTTAAAATGAGCTGAAACAACACCATTATTGTAATTTCTTCGGAGGGTTTGTTTGCTTTATGTTCACTCCACTTACATTTTTAAAACATTAGGTTAACCTAATCACTTTGTGTTGGGACAACATGAAGGAATTATGTTGGTGTAACTACCTGGTTAGTGAATATGTAGTTTCCTGCATGCTTTGGATTGAATTAAGAGGCGGAAATGTTGACAAGAACAGTCATCTTAAGTGTTTAAAGTTAAGAGAAAGACTTGTTAGAGTTAGGGTTACTAATCTTCACTTAGTTTGAAGATTTAAAAGAGGTTTATGTAATGTTTTGAGGTTACCACCTTGCAGAACACTCTTGCTTGTTCAAACTACTTATTCAAAATAAACTAAATCAACAAATTTTTTGAGATTTCATTGGGACAACTTATTTTTCTTTAAGTTCAATCCACACAAATTTGTTAAAAGTGTTAACTTTAATCGATATGTGTTGGGACAACATGAATGAATTGTGAACCCTGCATTTTTTACAGTGAATAGTAGTGCTAATGCTTTGAGTCATAAACAAAGATGCTGTTCAGTAAGCAATTACTCTCCTAAAGTTAGTTCTGAGATCAGTCTTAATCAACTGTAGGCATTATTAAAGCAGTTGCAGTTTGAAGTGCAATAAAAAAACAGAGATGTCTGGTTGTCTAAATTAAACAAGTGAAATTAATTCATGTAACGGGTGATCACAAGGTATAATTCAAATGAAAATAGTTCAAAATATATTAAGCTCATGAACTTTATTTGCCTAAAATAACTTGAAATTATGTAATAAAAATAAGTTAAAAATAATTCAATTCAAATAAGTTGAAATAATACAGTTCAAATGTGTGGAAATGTGTGTCATAATTAAATGAAGTTATACCAGTGATTCATTTTTTTGAGTGTATAAAAATGGCACCTTGTTATTTTATACAAACAAATAATTTAAATCAATAAGGAATAAATAAAAATTACACTTTTCCCAAACTGATAACTATAAATCGAGAATCCAGAGAAACTTTCACACAGTTTTTCACACATGCATATTTACCTCAGTGTTATTTTGTCCTCTGCTGACGCTGTAGTGAGGGGAAGTAGTCTTTACACTCGGAATGTGATCTGGTATAAATGTAGCCACAGCGGTGGGTGTGTCCTCACAGGACTGATCACATTCATTCACAGCATCAGCAGGTGGAGACGGAGGCGTGGCTTTCTTAGTGGGCGTGACCAGAAGCGCCACTCTGTGACCCAGCCTCCTCTTTCGGCTCCTCCTCCTGGAGATGGAGGTTCGAGACGAGGAAAGCGAGACATGGGAGCCCTGCTTGTCCTGGAACCCTGAGAGCACAGCACAGCATCACTGCTCAATTCCTCCAGGATACCGGAATTCTTTTTTACTCAGATATTTGCAACCCTAAAAGGACTGACTTTGCGGCAGCTTTTCTCAAAATTTGCAGCAATGTGTCAGGCATTTCCTAAATTGTTTTGTGAAAATATACACATTTAGCTCTATATGAAGGAAACTCAAGAGAAACAAAAAGAGAAACCACTGTTTACATCATATTTGATACACAGACTGTAAATGTAAAGTAAAACAATACTTCATTGAAACAGTACTCCATTCAAGTGGGCTTTGGATGAATGAAAGTTGAAATAACTTCACAAGACATCCAAGTGGACAGCTTTATGTCAAAAAATAAATAAAAAATATGTAAAAAAATACATCAAAAATCGAATATAAAAACATTTTAAGCAAATGTTAGATGTCAATTTGATGTCATTTAGTCATCTAGGTCGTTTACATGCATTATAAGGATACAAAATCCAGTGTAAATTTGTGATTTGGAATAAAACATTTCAGATGAATAAAACTTTTCTTTTATGATGCTTTTTGTGTCGTTATTTTAGTGGTCAATCGAGCATCAATGTGTGGATGTCAAACAGACGTCAAGGTTTGATATCAAATCTATTAGCATTTTTAAGTGTTTTTGATCTGCTTGTTGATGTCGTTGAGGATTTGTGATTTGAAATTGAAGCTTTCAGATCAATAAAACTTTTCTTATGTTATTATACTTTTAGTAGAATCATTGTTTTGGTGGTCAAACGAGCATCAATGGGTGGATTTCAAATAGACATCAAGGTTTTGCTCTCAAACTGATTAGCATTTTTTAACTGTTGATTTTTAAGTGTTTTTACGTTTTTTTTTTTGTCGATGTTGATTTGTGATTTAAAATTGAAGCTTTCAGATGAATAAAACCTCTTATATTATGATACTTTTTTGTCATTATTTTGGTGGTCAATCGAGCATCAATGTGTAGATGTCAAATAGACGTCAAGGTTTTGACATCAAATCGGTTTGCATTTTTAAGTGTTTTTGATCTGTTTATTGATGTAGGTTATAATTTGTAATTTGAAATTGAAGCTTTCAGATCAATAAAACTTTTATTATGTTATTATACTTTTTGTGCTGTCATTTTGGTGGTCAATCAAGCATCAATGTGTTGATGTCAGATAGACAACAAGGTTTTAACATCAAATTGGTTTGCATTTTTTAAGTATTTTTAATATGTTTTTGATGTCGTTGATGATCCTGCTAGGATGATGCATGGCTAAAATCTTGTGACATTTGCTCTAAACTCTGAGATTGCACAACTGCAAGATCCTGAAGGGCCTGCCCAGTCAGTCTGACAGCACATGATCGAGTGTGTTTTACCTCTGTGGGTTTGGAGTAGTTTTCTCATGGTGCGCAGCTCCAGCAGAATGGCCTTCAGGGTGCTCTTGCAGTTGCACATACAGCAGCTGGGCTCTGTTGCCATGGCAGCAGGCGCGGGGGGCAAGGCCATGTCTGAATCACAAACACACATGCAGCATCAGTGGCAATGTCTGACACCCGGCAGCTCCAAGCACATCTGACCCCGGTGTGTGTGTGAGTGTGTGTGGCTCAGGCTGACTGTGAGGGAGGATTTGTGTCTTTTATTGTGTACTGAAGGAAGACATTACGTGTTTGCTGTGTTAGAGCTGTCTAGACATGTTTCAGACAGTGCATCTTTCTGCAGCCCGTGGTCACATCATGCAACTTCCCCTGGAAATAAGGATCAAGTAATGTCGTACTGTTCTCCTATGAAGTCGCTTAGCAGAAGCAAGGCTTTAAATATCATGAGACAAAATAAATAATCTGTCATGGCAATTTTTATGTAGTTTAAGTTGCAGTACCAATAGCTAAAAACAACACACACAACAAAATTTATTGTATTTAAGTATGGGTGACACGGTGGTTCAGTAGTTGGCATTTATGTGTGGAGTTTACATGTTCTCCCCGTGTTGGCCTGGGTGTTCCGGTTTCCCCCACAGTCCAAATACATGTGCTATATGTGAATTGAATAAACTAAATTGGATGGATGTTCCCAGTACTGGGTTGCAGTTGGAAGGGCATCTGCTGTGTAAAACATATTATGGATAAGTTGGTGGTTTATTCCGCTGTGGCAACCCCTATATATATATATATATATATATATATAATTTAATAATTAAATTATTATTTCATTAGTATATTACTTAATAATAAGGTAATAAACAAAAAAGTCTTGTTCTTGATTTTTTTGTGGATTGCTTATCATCTAATTCCTAACAACTACCTTAAAAAGTATATTTAACTCTTACTGTACTGTAGTGGGGCGTCACAGTGCCGCAGTGGGTAGCACGATCGCCTCACAGCAAGAAGGTCGCTGGTTCAAGCCTTGGCTGGGCCAGTTGGCATTTCTGTGTGGAGTTTGCATGTTCTCTCCATGTTCACGTGGGTTTCCCTCACAAGTCCAAAGACATGTGGTATAGGTGAATTGGGTAAGCTAAATTGTCC